>JAYMGJ010000525.1:0-67909 GCA_037178675.1 Scleroderma bovista
TTTGACGGGGGGGTAGCAGGGCTAGGACTTTCAACAGAGGATTCGTCCGGGAAATCCGCAGATGCACTAAGGAAAGGAGGATCTTCATCATCACGGACAACCTGGATTCTGATTGCAGAATGTGCGGCATGTTGGTTGATCCTAGCCTCGACGGGACCAAAAGCCGAGCCGCCATAGACAGCATTTCCAGTATCGATCGACTGATCTTCTTCATAGATAGACGGTTCTGCTGACATATCTCCATCGTCCATTTCTGGAATAAGATCCTTCGCAGCGCTGCTAAATGTCCCCATCACAGACGTGGATTTGACCGTATCGAAGTTCCAATCGCTACGTATTGTGTCGTTGTTGTCCCAACCCATATTTCCACGAACAGTTGGCTGATACGCTTGCGCTTTTTGTGGCGCCTGGGCACGAAATTCTTGGCACCGTTCAATAAGTTCGGTAAGGTAGGATGTCTTCTTAGCTCCCTTGATGAATCTATGTTGGAGAAGCTCATTTGCGGTAGGACGCTGTGAATTTTATGAGGAAGCACACGGTAGCCAATACCGTGCATCTCACGTTTTCCGGATCCTTGGTGAGACATAATGAGACAAATTCCTTGAATGCCCCACTGAAGTTTCCCTCCAATACGGGAGGCTTCGCTTTCGGTATAAGGAAAAGGACTCGCATAGGATGATATTCTGCCAAAGGTGGTTCTCCCTTTGCTAGCTCAATCGCCGTAATTCCGAGGCTCCACATATCCGCTTTTGCATCGTAACCTGATTGACGAATGACCTCCGGGGCCATCCAAAAAGGTGTTCCAACAAAGGTATGTCTGAGGGTACTCGTGAGTTGTGCGGCAACACCAAAGTCAGCAAGTTTGACTTTTCCAGTGGCGGAAAGTAAGATGTTGGCAGCCTTGATATCACGATGAATGGTGCCCTCTGAATGCAAGTAGTCGAGACCAAGGAGGAGCTCACGACATATAACGGCGATATGGGCTTCGGAGAACGCACCCGCCTTGAGCAAGTCAAGGCATGAGCCACCAGCGAGATACTCCATGACGATCCAGAGTTTGTAAGCGACGACGAAAGAGCCGTAGTATCGCGTAACATATTCCGAATCGCACTGCGCAAGGCTGGCGATCTCCTGCTGGATCTCCAGAATGTCATCGTCCGTCTCCTCGAGGTCTAATGCAAGTCGACCAATAAACAGTTTTGAATGGCCGACGAGCATGGTCAGCTACAGAGACGTACCGATCTGCTTGATGGCGACAGTCTGTTTAGTTTCATTGTGCATAGCCTTGTAGACTACACCAAAGCTGCCGGTTCCAAGCTTCTCAAGGATAGAATATTGAGTGGCAGGGTTGTTGCTGGGGACAGGGCATGGGTCCCTAGGGCGCGGATCGTCGTCTTGACTCGACCTTAGGGGGGCTTGAGGAGACTGCACCATGTCTGGCTGTTGGGGGCGATCGAGGTCAGTACAGAAAGGCTTTCGGTCAGGAGGAGACAAGGAAAAGTGAGCCAAAAGCGAGGACACATTACGGGTGCATGAGGCCCAAGGCTCTTGCCAAACAAGGGTCCACCAAGTACTGCCACTTATGTGAGTAATCGTATGTGGACTGCAGCAGACCTCAAGACCTCTGGCTATTCAATTCTCTGAATTTGTTCGTAGTTGAATGCGACTTGTGACTCATACATGGAAATTTGCGACTGTCTGACTCTGTGTACACTAATAAACAGGCGTGCGGTGATCATAATACAAGGAATCCATCACTCTCATAGTTCAATATTCCAGTGATGCATCCAGGATGCGTGTAAGATGTTCCCGACCATCTTCACCAGCGACGTCACCAATATTCGGCGCAAGGTCCAGCACACGCCGTTGCGGGATCGTGCCGTCAACAAGCCTCGGCACGTCATCCTTGGTGTAACCTACTGCCTTCAAACCACGAGGTACATTGACGCCATCGAGGAAGCGTGCAATTGACTCGTACAGATGGGCACCTATCTCGGAGTCAGGAATGCTGGATATAGACGGATCAGTAACCGTTGTATTATTGAAAATAGCCAATGCTTCGCGGTGACGGTCAGGGGACGAAGGGGCAGTAAACTGGAACACTATCCATGGCACGTTAAGTAATAAAAAATGGACCGGATTCTGGACATACCTGCGGGGCCTGTAAGTGCAACACTATTGTGTTGGCAGCTTAGTATAGTAACAAGATCAATGTCAACAGCTACACTGACCTGATCCCATGAGGGATGATGGGGTGATTGACTTGGTATCCCGGATGCTTGTATTTCGGTCCTTTCTTGTTCAAACCTGAAATCTTGTGGGAAGTGAGTGCAAGAGTTCGTCATTAGCAACACGGCAAGGTGTCTTACTGGGTAGCTCATCCCATGACATAAATGCACACCAGCGTTTCCGAACCCAATGCCAGCGAAGGACGATGCCAAGCTATGCCAAAATTTCCGTCAAAAATAGCCCTCTATAGAGACGAAAAAGACGTGCAGCATCTGGCTCCTAGCTTCGTGGTCACCCTTGTCCTTGACAATACGAGGAAGATATTTTACTGTCGCTTTAAGCGCCCATAGAGAAAAGATATCGGCCACAGGATTGCTTCCTTGGTACGCAGGTCGCAGAATCGGGTTCAGAGGACGAGGCGTACGCTCCAAGTATCTTGACATGAATCAACGTGAAAAGGAAGTAAACTGAGGAAAGTAACCTTACGGAATGGCTGTATAACTTTCCAAACTGTGAAAAAGCACGTCCAAACCGGCGCTAATATGAACTTCTGTCGGACAGGTCTCCGTATTTGCAGCATCCACGATGCCGAGTACCGGTTTGAGGGCACGATTGGCAATACCAGTCTTAAATTCTCGGGAAGTCACATCAAAGATGGCGGTCCCGGTAGTCTCAGATCCAGTTCCGGCGGTGGTCGGTACTGAAATTGTATTAATGGGGAATGCTTGAGCAGAAACATGGGAAATACTGACCTGCGATGAGGGGTCTGAGGGACTTGTCAATGGGAAGACCCTTACCAATGGGTGCATTCACGAAGTCCATTAAGTCGGCATCCTTGTAAACCGTGAATCTTGACAAGCGTCAGCAGTGCAGTTGTTCGTGGAAATGCAACAATAGTACAGATTAGCTGCTTTGGCAGTATCGATAACACTCCCTCCTCCGACACTGCGGTAAACGGGTTCAGTGGCGGAATTGATGACATACATATGTACTCACGCGAGGAAGTGACTGAAGTCATGCTCGCGAGCCCAGTCGATTGCTCTTCGCCAGCTCTCCTCTGTAGGTTCAGTAACTACTTGGTCAAATATTTCGAAGGGAAGGTCTTGTTGAGACTCAAGAGACTCGATAGCCTAATGGTGATCGATACACGCTGAGTCGACTGTCAAACGAAGGTACCTTCCGGATCATACCGTTTGCATTGGTCTCAGCTTGGACAGCACCGGATCCGTGAAGACCCCAACCTGAAGTAAGATAGGATGAGTGCGACATAGCACATGAACAAGTGGCAATAACAAACCTTGCGAGCCTTCATGTTCTTGAGATCCATCCCAACTTCACGGGTAACGCCTTCTCCGAACCTCAAGTTGGATGCGGCCACCTTGAAACAAGTTATTGGTACTAAGGTTACATGATAAACCGGCCCCAAAGCACCTCGAAAGCGTATTCCTTCTCCACTGCGTTCACCGGTGTCGCGAGTTTCCTGAGCTGGTGGAATGCGGGGGAGTGAGCATGGGACGCCGATCTACAACCATGACATGGACAAGAGGAATGCTGCGCAGCATTTATAAGACGGATTATCGAGTTTCTTGTAGCAGCAGGCGCCATCGTTCGTTAGACTCGTCTTGAAGCTTGAAGTCCCGATCGGGAATATATATAAAGCATGGTGCACGTGACACATATACAGGCACGTGCTGCGGAGGCCCGCTGTTTCTTCGTTCTTGCCTTCCCCTCCTTTCAGGCTGACGCTCCTTTAGCCCCTGCGTAATGAAAATACAGGTCCTTTCTTTGATAGCCTTGGCTGGTTTTTCTGTGGCCATAAATGTTCCAGTCCAGCGGTCTACACGGTCGAATCTCTATCGGCGAAGCGGTGGAACTTCAGTCTCCGTTTCGAATCCATCCTCCAAGCTTGTCGAGCCTCAAGTTTTGGCTGCTTCTTCGACTACCAACTCCACACTGTTATTAAGGTTGCTTTCACCCCTCTGTTTTAACACCACCGTACTGAAATGCTGCGCAGTGACGTTCAAGACCTCATTTATATTGCCAATGTGAGCTTGGAACACATTTGTTCTCGATACTTGTTTTAATTGAACCACAGGTTACTATTGGTGGCGTCCGTAAGTCGAATAGATCAGTGAACTGCCCGAATCACAAACACCGTTGTAGAATTTCCTGTACAGCTTGACACAGGCTCTTCAGGTTAGCCATTCCTGTTGGGTCTCAGGGCTCGGGTAACAATGAGTTTCAGACCTGTGGGTCATACCTACAAATTCACATTTGCCTACTGCCACTGCGACGGTAAGTGTACACGTTTATCTGGTTGTACCATCCATTTACCAGTTGTAGTCGATATTTCAAAACCTCACGGTTAGTCGCTGTTGTATAGAGCTAGCCATAAATTCACCGCAAACCTAGTATGGCATTGGTTGGGCATATGGTAAAATAGCATATGCCTCTGCGGAGTTCGCAGGGTAAGAGCCTTTCATTGTGCGGAGCTATCCCTGACAAATGTATAGTATATCCGTTACCCAACAAGCCTTTTTGAACGTCTCATCGGCACAGAACCCGGCACTCTCTTATGGTGCAGAAGGAATTCTGGGGCTTGGGTTCACCTCCCTTTCAACTATTGATGCTGTCCTAAATCAAACTGGAGCGTCAACTGGACGAACGCTACTTTACAATCTTTTTCAGGATAATCCGAGCGAGCCCAACTTCATCGCATTCTCTCTTGATAGTTCTAGTGATGGCGACGGCGTTTCGGGCACCTTCTCAATTGGTGTGTATTATCGACATGCTATACTCCTCATTCAATAGGCATATAATAGGAGAAACCGTTCCACAATACGCCAATGTGACCAACACAAACAAGATTTCTACCTGGCCGGTTTCCTCTCCCACGAGATGGAGCGTGCTTTTAGACTCTTTCATTGTTGGGACACAAACCACCGGCGTGTCGTCTACCGTTTCTGGGGTGCCATCAGGCAAGGCGGTCGTGCTACTTGACAGTGGAACATCATACACGTGGGTCTCTACCCCTCTCATAATGCCCGTCTACATGCCTTTTGTACAGGTATGCACCTGTCGACGTTTGTAAGGCAATTTACAGTGGCGTTGCTGGTGCACAATACGATTCAAGCCTTGGACAATGGGTTGTCCCTTGTAATGCTGAAATAGACATGGCTTTGCAAATCGAGTATGTCGCTTCTATAGCTTCACTGTCCTCGTTTTCTGAAGATCCTGAAGCAACCAGATCTTTCCCATTCACCCACTCGATGTCACACCTTCAACCCCAGGTGACCCAAACACTTGTGTAGGATCTTTCGTTCCGCAGTCGGTGTCAGTTGGAGCGGGAGAATTGTATGTCGCTGGGTCCAACCGTGCATTTTTTGATCTATTCGCTAATCAGTATTCCTTCCCTAGTGATTGGTTGATTGGCGACAATGTCCTCCGCGCTATCTATACTCTTTACGACTTCGGCGACTTCGGTTCTTCAGGCAAAATGGGCGATCCCTATGTCCAGATGTTAGCACTCATCGACCCCAACCAAGCCTCCGCCGAGTTCCATTCTGTTCGAGGTGGAAATCCTCTGACTAATATCACTTACAATGTCTCGAACGATGGCACTGGAGGCACTACGGTTACCCTTTCGACTGAAGTCGCTAATACCATCGACAAGCTGGCTAAATATCTCCCTGCAATGCTCGGCGTCCTGGCGTTGAACGCCCTCCTCCTGATCGTGCTCACAATCGTTGGCTTTGTTCTACTGTGTAGGCGTCGTAACAAGACTGTTCGAGCACGAAAGACGCCAGGCCGGCTTAGTCCCATGCCCATGGATAACGCTTCCTTTAACAGGTATTTAGGCGCGCCAGAGGCCGCCCCCCACACCTACCAGCCTGTGTCAATGGCTCTGACAGAGGACACACTTTTCGTTCCCCCATCTCCCGCATTCAAAGGCGAACCCCGCTTTGGAGAACGCCCAAAATCTGTTGCGTAAGCTGCGCTTGCGACAAATATCGCTTTCGTTTTTATAGTACGCTATGGATGTTAGAGGTGACATAGCGGACATTTACCACGGACTTGTTAGTTCTTACCTAGCAATACATTGTATATAATATTTATTGAGCTCCTCTCGTAGCATTCAATTATCACTGTCATTCGTCCACTTCATATGTTAGTATTGAGATGATCTATGTATCCTGACCACTGCTGCCTCTGGTCGTCTTAGCATTATCATCTGCTTCCTCGAAATTCCAAGAACCTCCTAACGATCTCCTATCCCGTACAGAAGTTTCCTCGTTGTCACGCAGCACCTTTTCAGCTTGGATGTGTAGTTGCTTCCACTTGCAGAATGTCTCTGCAGGCAATTCGCCTTCAAGACGTGCGATGATGGGGAGGAGTGATTGGGCCACCCTTGTGCGATAGAAAATGTCTGCCTTCTTCTCGAGCATCGCGCCGAGGTTGACATAGTCAGCAAGCCACATTGCTTGCCGATAGTGTACAACCTCCTTGGTAGCAAGGGCAGTTCGCAAGATAAACGACATCGTTGCCAAATCTGAAGGGATATTTTTCTTTGCAGACCGTATCAAAGTAGTAGGGGGCTGTTGCCCCTCGTTTGATTCGGGGAAGGAGGTTGCTTGGACACCAGTCATGAGCTCGAAGGCGCGCATCGCTCTTTGCCAGTCCGCATTACGCCAACAGGTCATAAAGAGAAGATGGTAAGTTTGATGGTTTGGCTGTAGTTTGGGAATGTCGTAGACGGTGTCATTCTCAAGGGACCATTCCAAGGCTTCAAGGGCCGGTAGAGATTCATTCCGCGATCCGCGTCTTGCAAGCGCAGCGTGTGCGCGTAAAAGTTTCTGAATGTGACCCCTGTCGATGATACGCATGTAGCGTTTTTCAAGGTCGAGTCCTTCAACGACCTGACGCATGAAGTACACGCAAAGCGGATACTGTTGCATGATATTACACAGGGTAAGCGCTGCGTCAAGGCTCCAGGGAGTGAGGAACCTGGAGAGACGAAGAGGCTTTCGTTCCCCCAACATAGCAAGGCCGAGATACTTGGTGGTAATGTCGAGGGCTAGAGTTTGATCAGAAGACCGACCGCGCGTCAATGCTCGGATGCCAGCCGCAATAACGTGGGAGTCAAGCTCAAAGTTCGGTAGCTTCTGTGCAAATTTTTCAACTTGAAGCCAGACATACTTGGCATCCGATTTAGAGGGGTTGGATAGGGACGACGCCTCACTACTAGTGGGAGCTACTTCCTGGCATCTAGCAATGGCGTCGAACATGGCACAGAATAAGAATTTGTCCGGAACAAACTGTCCATCGGAGTCCATTGCAAAGAACACATCGAAGATCCTTTGGCGATCCCCAACCTCCCCTAGTATAGCCAAGTAGGAGACCAAAGGCGCCGTACTTAATTCGGCAGTGTTCTCGGGCTCGTGGTACTTGACAGACTCAATGTGCTTCATATAATATTCATAAAGGGTATGAGCGCGGGTGAGCTGTTTGGGATGTTTGGACCAATCTGAGACCCGAGTAAGACCTTTGAGCAAGGTAGAGTACGTGGCAACATTGGGCGAAAACCCCCTGCGTTTCATCTGTACATCGTTCGATGAGTGCGACACCTACGCAATCCTAGATTATGCTTACATCGTTGAAGACTTCAAATGAACGGTGATACTTCCCAACCCGCACACAATGAGATATCATTGTATTCCATACGGACGTGTTCTGAGCATCCCTTGGTGTGTTCTGCAAGCGACGGATAGCACCATCGATATCTCCTCGACCACACATCTGATGCACTTCTTTCGCAAGATCGTACGGCTTAAGCAGCTTCAAGGGCGGACTTCGCTTGTCCTTAGGTGGATGAGAAGGCCGCTCTGCATTGCCCGAGGGTGGTGGCGGGGAAAAATTGGCAGAATCTATACAAATTTCGGGTTCCGGTGCAGAGGGTGATATTTGAGATGGCCACTCTACATTAGTCGAACGTGACGGCGAAGGAAAATTGGCAGGATCTATGCAAATTTCGGACTCTGGTACAGGGGGCCGTATTTGAGTAGGCCGCGCCAGGAGGTGGGCTGGGGGCCGTCTTGGAACAGGTTTGGTGGAACGCCTGTAAACATCATTGTATTTGGACTCGGGAAGAGGACGATGGAAGAGCAGAGGCTGGCGTCTGGACCTAGCATGACTGGTAGGTTGATGACCCACTAAAACAGAGGTGACCACCTGTGAACTGGAGAAAGACGGTTTTATGGCGCTCAGGAGTGCTTTTTTACCTTGCTCGCGAAGCATCTTCTGGTCGACAGCCAATTAACCAACTCTAACATTGGTTGACATAATCAACCTCCATAATAGCCCCTGACTCACGTGTCGAATACTAACAAGAAAACTATCAATTGTAAAGGGATGTACATCATTTCTTGTGTAGTCTTAAATCTACTCGCTTGGCAGTAAAGCCTAGTACGAACAAGCTGAAGAATGCAGCTCCTACTGCTAATGGTTTCCGCAGGTGTGCGGAAAGTGGAACCTTATAAGCCACCTAGACAAATGTTCAGTTGCAGCGAACGGAAATGACAACAGCTTACATATATCATCCCGGTGTGCTTGTCAGTCAAGTCTTTGTAGTTGAAGGAGACAACGGGGCGACCGATAGTATCAAGGTAGCTTATATGAGTGGAAACACTACTGGAAAGTGCAGGGAATGGAGAGGTGAATTCTATATCCCTAATAAGTGTTTCACAGTCAGTTGCGTGCAATGTGTCGGACAATGTCTTACGTAGCGCCTTCGGGCAGGATAACTCTGACTTCCGCCTCGTTTACGACAGTTCCAGGGATATATGTCATCACTGGGATGGCGACAGTATACCTGCCGTTGACCGCATCCCAGTTCGCCGAGTCTTGCAAAGGAGTGTCGAATCCAAGAGTGAACGAATAGTTCCACCCCCCAAGAAGAGGGTAACGGGGACGCATCTCAAGGATGCTGTACTGGTTTGCCTTGCTTGTTTTGGGCACAGACGGTGCTGCGCGCAGATTAGAGGTGGATACATTACCGTTCAAGTCGTAATAATAAGTATTGGTCACACCGGGTGGAAGGTGGAGAGTCAAGCGATTGAGAACGTGCGGTGGTAGACGTCCAAAGTATGACTGGCTCTGGTACCCCAAGCGAGAGAAATGACCTTTGAGGCTGCGATCATGAGCTCCCTGGCGCAGTCGAAAGCATCAGGACACCTACATGGGACCAGAGTTGTAGAGATGGATTTTGTCCTCAATATTCAAATTGGCACCCCAGTGGCTGATTTCCGCAGATCGTTCGAGCTTCTTGACCTCTAGAACAGGATGATCAAAGTGATAGTGCACGGAAATGGGTTGCTGATATTTGGTAATGAACTCGGCATTAACAGAGGCCCGAACTTTGTGGTAAGGACCGTAGGTGATCGTCGCTCCTGACTTGGTTACAGGTCCATCCCGAGCAAACTCGGCCACTCCTTCCGGAGTGGAGTGAGATACAATGTTGGGTGAAGGTGATCTAGCAAAATGTTAGCAGTGGTATGCAAGAACTGAGATGATTTAGACTTACCTGACTTTAGTACGCTGAACAAGTGTATCATATGGGCTAAGAACAAAGAGGTCTGTTTCATACTTGAGGAATTGAGGGTCGGTTTGCGTGGCGTGCTGCGGTAATGGACGCGTCGCATGCGTTTGGACTGACTCGAGAACCAAGTTGAGAGTGCCATTAACAGAAACTTGCGTTGGCAGGGCAACTGCGATCACATGGGCAGCACTTAAGACCCATGTTTAGATCATGGGTACAGCGGAACGCAGAGTCGCTTACCCGGACTCGTCCTCACCAAGGTCAGTTATGGCCAAGGGCTTCGCCAGACCTTTGACCCTCGCTTCGATCCAACTAGTCTTTTCCTTCTCTCCTTTTGTAAGGGCGACATGGTACACGGTTTGGCCAGCTTCGAGGGCTTTGATGGCAAATGTTGTGCTGACGTGGACAAGCGACCCACCGAGGTCAATCGTGCGCACAATAGCTGTATTTTCAAAAGAGGGTCCTGCCAGAGAAAAGGAGGGAAGTAGGGAGCCCGCGAAGAGCAAGCAGAGGGTTCGCCAGCGCCGTAGCATCTTTCGTGGTGGTTTCGTGTGAACACGATGTGTTCATTCGCCGAGGATGATACATGATACCTTTTATGGAAGTTACTGGTAGTTGAAAGTAAAAGAATAATAATCTATTCTCAACGCCTACCACTGCCAAAACGATGCAGGGTTTCTTAGCAGGACATCTTCCCTTACCAGACCCGCCGAAACAATCCTCTTCAGCCGCCTTTCTCGCTGCTCCGCTCTAACCTGCTCATAAGTCTTGCCTGGCCGCAGGACCACATGCATTCGCGAATCTGGATGGACACGAATGCCAAACTTGCCTCTTCCACGGGGCTCGACTCGCTTGAGCTGCTTCGGTCCCTTAGTCACCCAAGCTTCTGCTGTCCAAGTAATATCAAGTTGGCGCAGCATAGTAATCACAGAAGTGTCAGTTTAATGTTTCCAAAAGATACCGTGGTGGAGCAATGGGGCAGTACTCACAGACAATTAGCTTTGATGAATCCATGTTCTTGTAGACCGTCGCGTGAAGTTTAGCTGTGACAAGCATGCTCTTTATCCGGTTGCTTGCACGTTTTTCACTGAATTGCATCTGCATGATGGCATGATCAATGGGCTTTCCGGATATTTGTCTCCCAATCATATTCAGTTTCCTGTGCGAGATCTTAAAGTTCGCCGTGGAGTATTTGTGCTAAGTCCGAAGGTCATTTTCAAACACAAAATTTCCGAAGAAGCGTGGACAATCGAACCTCACGAGCGGGTGGTTTCTTGTCCACCTGCGTCCGTGCATCAGTGGCTTTCATCTTCTCTTTTGTCGTGACGTCGGCCTCCTTGGCCTCTACAAAGACGTCCTGCTGAGAAGATTTCAGATCGGCAGTTTCTTGCTTCGGGGCATCTGGCACAGCATATTTGCGAACAGAAGGAGCGAATTTCTGCTGTATCCATTGCAAAGGACTGAAACTGCTTGCACTGTGGAAGGTCAGCGGATATGTAATTGAAGTTGCAGAATAGAGGGAGCCCACCTGCGCCGGCCGTTCCATTGTATCCCAGACGCCAATACAATCTGAGACCGCTGACTGTGCAGACGACCTCCTGCAACCTTGCACCACGCTGTCAGAGACATTTTCGATGCAGCTTGCCCGCGAATGACTGCATAAACACGAATGTTGTCACGCTTTCTCGGAGTCACAGCTGTCACAAGCTTACCGTGTACACGTTTTGGGCCAACTTCAAGACCCCCACCACGACGATGCTCACTATAGGCACCATCATATATGTCGCTCTGCTCCTGATCAATGCCATGGCGGTGCTAAGCGAGGACCGTTTCCTTGCGCGGAGTGCGTTCTGGTTTTACCCACCCATCTCTCTCTCACCCAGGTTCTGCAGTCGGCTGGTCGTCTGTCCAGCCCCATAACCCCAGTGCTGGATACCAGCAGCCTTTCGACCAGAATGGTTACGGCTACGGCCAGCAGGATGTCGGCGTAAAGGTCCGCATAATAAACCTCATTAGTGCCGTGCGGACCCTCATGCGAAGTAAGCATGTTTCAAATGAGTATTTACGAAAACGAGTGCTAATACAGGCATCGCGGCAAGTCCCCCTGATAGGGCTAAACCTGGTGGTCATCGTGTACGAATTGATTCTTGGAGGTTAAAGTGACTGCCATATGTGTTGCGGTGTCGTGATGGATGTGAATCTCGCTCCTGCGCCGGCTCTCAACACTGATCGGACGACACGAGCAAGTATACTACACGCTTCCCCCTAATCTGCACGGTTTAGATGTTCATACTCCTCGTTGATTTGCCTGATGAAGTCGGCTGGAGTGTGTCCACCCTGTATTCGATATGAGATTTATCTCCGCTAGACGATGGAAACCATGCACCTCGCACTCATACCAAGTGCCGTCATGTATGCACACTTGCTTCCCATTTATTATAATCGTGCAACTTTTCCTGTGCTCAAGCATGAACACACTGGTTATCGAACATCTGTCTGCAATACTCACTTGATCCCCAATTGCAGGGTCGTGGCGACGCTTTCTTGAAGCAGTTGAGCTCCTTCGAGCCCCTGTCCGTTATCTCCGGCACACTGGTGTGCTTTGTCATTTTCCCATTCGAACCCTGCAGCCTCGGCACATTTGGCGGCTGTTTCAGGTAACCCCACGCCGTCGCTGCCCTGGTAGTTTTCGCATTGGAGAAAGGACCACCACTCGGATGTGGGGTGGTATTTAGCGACGCATAACTCGTGCACATTTCCAGCACACTCTTCCACGCCGTGCATGCACGTCACGCCGTAAGCTTCATCTGATGGGTTTAGCCTCGAAATTTGTCAATAGACACCCCTAACTTGGTCTGCTGCGTACACACCTTGCTATGAAAGACAAGGAAATGTTCACCTTGTCACCAACTCTTTGCAATACATGATCCCACACCGACTCGCAAAGCAAGGCGTCTGGACAGCGAGACATGACGCCCAGCACGACAGGCACCTTGACATCGTTCACAAACACAGTTTGGGAACTGGAACCACGTTGGACTGATCGGAGCAGTGCTACCTGCGCAAAAGCAACAAGACACAGAGATATCGAGAGGAGAGATAACATTGGTGGTGTGGGTATTGTGTGGAACAGAACAAGGGTTGGAGAGATAGCGTCATGATTACGTAAGGCTGTCTATTCGACTGCACTATCGAGGTGTTTCTGGCGAAAAAGTAAAAGGGGAGGAAATAAGGCGGATGTCTGCACGTTCATGACAGGCTACGCCCTGGGTGATTAAAACAGCGAGGAGCAATGCCCTACGGTGCTTCTTGTGATTGTGCAGCGTCCCACCATTTCCTAGCTTCAGCGTCGTTCCGGGGGGGAGTAAAATATCGACACCGTGACTGGAATGCTGTGGAATGGATGCATGTAAAAAGCATGTACTGGAGATGCGTAGAACGAAACCTACCGTCAAGCGATCTCTTTCGTATGATCCTTTCAACCGCTAATTCGTTGTGAATCTGGTTTCTCTGGATTCCAAACCGTCGAAGCCGTTAATGACGGTAATGAAACACGTTTTGAATTTCTCACCTTGACCTCTTCGGCAAATAGTTCTGCTTGCATTTTCCTCTGGGCCCTGGCATCGCCCTGCAGCCCGTGAAGAGCCCTTCGCTTCTCGTTCGTGGACTGATCTACGACGTTCACGCAATAGTCAACAATTTCCGTTCTCCGCTTCCAGTTCTCTAACGCCATCGTTTGTCAAACAACCTCCAGGGGATCTGGGAGATGAATGCCGTACCAATTAGTTCCTTCCAGACGTACTCACAGGCCATGTCCTGCACATTGCCTGTGGAGGTGTTCCCTGCACGATCTCGATCTCGGAATTGCGCGTTGGAGCGGTTGAGGCGCATTGTAATCGTGTCATCTAGTCTGCGATACTCTCTGAGAAGGTCTTCAGGGGAGACTCTCAATCAGCCGCGCACGAAGCAGACGATAAATGAGCGGGACCTTTGAAGAGGCTGAGGTTCTGACACGTCGACGACGACACATAGATCCGCTGTGGGTTGAGTGAGGGTGCTTGGACGGCGAGACTGCCCAGGAGCGGAGGAGAAGGCATCTTGCGCGTGCCGACGTGCCGCACTGCCAATCAGGTCACGGGGGTGGCCGTGTTGTTTTTTTTTCCAGATAAGGAAACCCTCCGGATGGCAAATATGCTCTTTGTTCATATCGACGGAATGCAAGCCCAGCTTCCACCGATGCATTCTAGTCCTGGTCTTGCCCACACCCGGCCCGCATCATCCTTATTAATGACCTTCGCGCCAATCTTGCCCTGTCTGTAAGTTTGTATATGATCGCAGGCCAACCACCATCACACTCGTTCACATCAATGCACCGATGGTCTGGCGTCTTTTTTTTTTTTTCTCTCATTGTGTCCCGGATAAATGAAATACCCCTTATATTATTATGCAAAATAAATAACATACTCCGTCCAGTTCCCATGTATAATAAGTGTCATGGTCCCATCGAGGGAGGTCGATTTGTCCTAATCTGCTTGTCATTGTTCCCCGTATTCCAGATTCCGGGGTTTCCCAGACTCCTGGTCTGGTATTTCTTGTACAGGCTGCCCAATCTTGTGCTTCTTTTTCGACTGCCTCGGAACGTACCCATGCTCCTCAACCATGTGACGGTGTCTGCGCGCTGGATCCTTGAATGACATCCCACACTGGTAGCGACAGGCATGAGGTGTGGAGCCAGTACTAATGGAGGGTCGTTCTGCACAGTAAATATGCAATAAGAAAATTTAATACGCACTGTCCATGCATATGGGTATCAAGGGATGTCTTCTGTGGGAAGCCCTTCTTACACACTTCACAAACGAACGGCCTGCGGAACAATGAGTCACCCTTTGCCGTTGACGTCAGGTTTCCACTTACTTAAACCGTAAATGCGTGGTTTCGACGTGGCGCTTGACAAGCTGCTTTTTGGACGTGTAGTTACATTCAGTCGTTCTCCCAGATTCAGTCGTCGTCCATGTACATTGCCACCTCCGCGTGGCTCCATCCTCGGACAGCGTTGGTTTCGCATATCTTTCCCATGCTTCTCCGTCACCTTTTGCAGGCGGTCGGTGAATAACAGGTCCAGCGGTCAAAGAGCGTTCACTTGTTTCGCTGACTTGAGGGCTGTCATCACGCGGCATCTTGTGTTCGTCCTCGGAGGATACGGAATTAGGCGACACATGGCGAGCTATCACAGTGCTCGATGGTTGGCCTCGTGGAAATTGCGAAGCGCCGTCAGTCTGTTGCAGTCTCGGTGAAGAGACTTGACTGGCATCTCTGTCCGCGAGAACCACATGTCTTGTCATTCAAATGTCAGCCAACGGACGCGAAACTAGGCGATGAGGTACCTTAGCGGCTCAACAAGTGTCCTGAAAGTGGGCGTTGGGCTGACAAGAAACGCTGATTAGATGTGCCAACACAAAGAAATGCGTGCGTTTATCCTACCGTTCATCGGGGGACGAACTTCTGCGCTTTCTGGGGAGCATATTCGTCACCAAACGGTCAGCATGGATGGCCGTTGGTGAACTACAAGTCATTTTAGCATCTTTATGAACAGCATCATCGAAGCACGCACGGGATAATGGGTGAGTTGTGAAGACTTGACACAGAGCTGACTGACGCTGAACGCGTGGGCTCTTTGTTGTCGTAGTTGACGTAAATGACGGGTGGATGCTTCATCTGCGATGCAGCCTGAAAACTAGGCCACATGTAGGTCGCAGTAGGGCAATTAAAGACCGATAGGGAAGGATATGAAGGTCGTGGTTGGCGACCTTCATTTCGGGACCGCTCTTCTGGTGTGAAAGATGGACTGGTGCAGATACTGGTGACCATGTTAGTCTGTGCTCCATACATTTAGAGAGAGGGGAAAAACACATATACCTGGTACTCGGTCTTTCTCGTAGTGGGGAGTGTTCCGTGATGTTCCAGCACCGTGGTGGTGGTAATCGACGGTCTTGATCGAAATTGAACCCCTCGCGCGAAAGCGGTGGCAGAACATGTTGACTCCTCCTGTACGCAGTGAATGCGTTCCACGCGCATTCCGATCAGACGATCGCTGCAAGGAGGGAAATTTGACGCACGAAGGTAGCGCCTTGAAGATGCATTCCGGGGGCTCCGGCCTCGCTTTCGACTGAGGGGATCTTGGTCCGCTAGGAGTACCTATTTGACCCAGGTGGCAATCGATGTCATCGAGCGTGCGGCTCTCCGTGGCCTCCCTGTGGCCCGTCCTGTTATTGAAGTCACTTTGGCCGTGTGACGAAGGATCAGACGCCCTGTAAAATCACCAAGTTGATGCCACCGACGTGGCGGGGGAGACATGTGGCGTCAGCATATGTCAGCGGAGCGATAAGCGGATGTAGGAAAGGCAAGACATCGGACAGCATGACCATCCCGGTACTGTCCATCGTGATGGGCGATGGGCGCGTCACATATGGGAGACCAGGTATAGGTGACATTCTCCCGACTCTGGATAAAGAGAGGACTTACCACAGATGTTTCTTCGCTTTGTCAAAATGTTCCTCGGGACCCAATGGTGGCAAGGACGGACTCGAAGACATAACGTCCTGGATGCTAGTGGACAGAATAATAATGGGAGACAACTTTTCGGGCTACTGTCAGATTTGGGAGGGGGTTTTAAGGCAAAGAGCTAGTTGTCCCCGGAGGAAATTGTGCTCATAGATATAACTAACACGCGATCAAGGGCTAATTCCAGTGTTCCCAGTTTCGACAGACATCTCTTGTCGGAGATCTGAAAAGGGACTTCTTGCCATCGGGCTTCTGGGCTGAATGCTCGCGGGAGATAGAACAAAACATAGCCCTTGACCTGAAAGGTGATCAAATCCAATTGTGGGAAAAGTGGTGGGGGTCCGGGTCAGCGCGGGTGTCGAACAAATATCAATAATGTGGGTCCGACGATATCGATTAAACGGCAAGCGAAATGTCTTACGTATCCATCATCCTTCCACTAACCACAAGGCTCCTGTCAGATCAACGTGAGGACAGTTGAAGCAAGGGTTTTCTAATTAGCGCACTTTGCACTCGTGTGACTTTGTCAACTCCGTCAACGGAACCGTTGCTTACGGTCTTTTTTGCTACGGTGAATGATCCCGAGTAGTATGTCACCATTTCCTGAAAGCACGACGCACGACGTGCCTCGGATTTATCCGGTTTCCTAGAATGGCTGGTATCGAGACTAGAAAGCACCTTTCACAGCAGAAATACAAACAAAGGGGGATTTTATATCTAGAATCAGGTGTTGGTGATGCACCTGTAGGACAATAAGTTAAAGGCTCTGCGTTCCGGGGTTGGAACAACCACAGGCTGTCTACTGTATTCGGAAGTATCTGTAAGCTGCGCGATAAAGTAACCCACCCAACTTACCTAAAAAGTGGGAACGATCGTTTATGTCGGTATTCACTGAGGGGCTGTATTGGATTGCAGCTCGAGGAAAACATCCTCACTATGACCCGTACTGTCGGATGCTGCAATATCCAGCTCCTGTGTCGAGTTTATATCCGTCACCTCAGGAGTCTTCGAGAGGCGGTGAGGAATCAAATGCGATGACTCCACTTTCGTGGATCGGACAGAACGTCGTAAGGGCTTTATGGGTCGCTCCACATCCATTTTCTCTCCGCCACTAATATCCTCCATTATTTCATCCTGATCCGTAGACTGCCTATCAACAGATGGCGCGTCTACGTTCACATCATCGGCTTCTACCTTGTGTCTGCGTTTAGACGGCGAGGGTAGTGGTATATATCCACCGGAACCGGGGGTTGTTGATGGGAACACCTGGCGCAGTACCTCATTGGCAGAAAGTGTGCTACATACGACTGGGCTGGCAGGCGTGCTCTCTTTCACGGGGCTTGAATATTGCTGTGTAGTTGACGAAGAAGGTGGACTGCGATAGCCCTCCATGACCACTATGAAACATGGTGAAGCACGCGTCAAACGCGTTCAGCGACATCGTGTCATTCATACAAGGGGAACTGACTCTTTCGGGCGCGCATAGATGCATTTCGGATGCTGGCCGTGTAGTCCGATGGCAAACTACAATCACGAATGTAAGGACCAAAAGTTGGGTTGTTGAAGTTCCCGCAACTCACTCGTCCCTTCTCTGAAACCCAGAGGCACATCTCGCTGTGTGTGCTTCATCCGTCAGTGTGCGTTTTGTCTGCGAGGACATCTTGTCGTGGGCTGAGGAGGCGCGCGAGTCCAATGGACACGTGATCGAGACCTCCTCGTCTGAGCAGACTGCCAAATATCACTCGTCATGATCGTCGCCTTGATACGTGGGCGCTAATCATATGGAGAGTACAAAAACCCTCCCATACATGTCTAAGTACAATATGCAGGCCAATTGGTTGGAGAAGACAATCGAGAAGCGAACTCTATTCCTCCAAAATGATGGTGCACTCTTCGCGAAACGGTGTGGATGCATGTGGACAAACGAAGCCATAGTTATGCATAGTGACCGAGGCTGGAGCGGCCTGGGACAACGTCAAAGGTCCTTGGTGACGAATGGATGCTTTGGACATACCAGAAGGAGGTAATAGGTGATGATTTGTAGGGATGTGTATGTCCAAAGGGAAGAATGCAACAACTCCGCGGAGGAACACGAAGGCACCCACGACGGAGCAGAGGGTTCGCGACGTCCTGGGTGGTCAGATGGACTTACAGACGATGTGCGAGCATGTAGACGACGTCGTAGTAGTACAAAGTTGTAGGTCCAGCTGTGACTTCCCAACCAGGAAACCATGTGAGCAACTGCACAGCTCCCAGTCCGTCAGTGTCTCCTCGTCGCCTACGCCGCTCACGACGGCACATCGCCTGCTGGCGAACGACGTCGCCCTGTCGCCAGAACGTAGAATGGCTCGACGGTCCAGACTCTCTTGGGTTATCGCAGTTCATCGCCTTTTCTCTTGTCTCTCCCAATCTCATGCCCAGTCAATCTCAACGTCCACGCCTGTTCCCCCACTGCAGTGGCTCAATATCACTGGCCTTCTCCAGGGTTCTCCCGCACCTCCTCTCAAATATGCTTCAATCGGTTATGACGACACAACACGCAACCTCATCATTTTCGGCGGCCAGGCTTCAAGTGGTATTCCAACTGCTCAGACCTTTCTGTATGACATTGTTCTACCTCCGTCCCCTCCTCTAACCCTGCACCCAACAGTCTCAATCTCGGTACAAATCAATGGTCAACTCCAACCAGTCAATCAGATTTACCCAAAACATCACCCCCCGCAAGGTACATGGCCATCAGCGGCGATGACTTCTCATCCAGCTAGTGCGTTCTTTTCTGTCGATCACTATGTCTTTCATCTCATTCTTGTCGCAGCCGTCATGCCCATCTTGTCATCGGTGGAAAAAATGGCTTGGGTCAAGCCTTGTCAGACGCCTGGGTGAGTCATCCTCGGCCGATTTGTGGCGTTTCCTCATTTCTCCCTAGGAATTTGACTACATAAATCAGTTCTGGTCAGAGGTCATTGTTTCCCCTGGTAGCCCTTCACCGAGATGGAGTGCATCGGGCGGCCGGGACTATCGCACCCCTGCAGACGCAGCTTCCACCAACACAACTTTCTACATGACTGGCGGAACAGATGGTACCACCATGTTTCCCCTCACGGACGTTTGGGAGTTCAGGGTAACCGGAACACTCTCCTCGAATCTTGCGACCAACAATACCTTCGGTAGTTGGTCAGCTGAGACAATCGGCACTACTCTGGGTTACAGTGTAAATCAAGCATCCACGGTCCTCGGCTCTTCTATCGTTTCTGTCAGCGGCTGCAACGCTACTACCGGATCTGATGAAAATTGTGCCCAGAGTAACACCTATGTCGTTACTACAGGTTCTTCACCGAATGAAATAGCTCTGCAAGCTTGTCCTGCTCCTCGCTATGGCGCGGCAATGGTTCCGAATCCGCTCTCCACATCTTCCAACTTCAAAACACAAGTTTTCCTACTATTGGGTACCTTTAACTCATCCGCCTGGGACGATCAAGGGGGCCTTCAGAAAGGTGAAGTGGCAATCCTTGACACTCAAACAGGAAGTTGGAGTAGAGTCCTCCCTGCGGGGGACCCAGGCACTTCTGGTGACCCAGTTTATCCCACTCCTCGTCAAGGGGCAGCTGCACTGTCGTATGGTCAGGCACTTGTCGGTAGCAATCGCCAACTTGCTGCGGATACTATCGTCTTTGGCGGTGAGGACGAGAATGGCAACTATTTGAACGAGGTCTGGATCCTTCGGGCTTACAACGGCTCTCTCTCTTCTTCAAATGCGTCTTGGGGCGCACCAACTGGCAGTCTCCAGACGGGTATCAATGCCAACGGAGCCGGAGTAACTGTCCAATATTTGACACACTGTGCAGTTAGCTTGGAAACATCCACACCTGCCGCACCAACAGCCACTTCCCCTACATACAGCCAATCTTCTTATCGGTACGATGTTTCTTTCGTTCACAAACTCTTTGCACCACTATCGGTTGCTCTCGTTCTTCCCGCGATCCTTCTTATTCGTCTAGCGCTTCCTTCTATACACTCACAGCCGCCAATTAAGCGCAATGCACGCTTTCTCTACTCATCGGTCCTCTTCGCCCTGGTGGCATATGGACTCGGTGTCGGTAGCCTTGTAACCTCTTTCACGACCATCAGGGCGAGCTCGTCGGTTGCAAAGCGTACTACATCTACTTCACTGCTTCGCACAACCCATGGTGTTGCGGGTCTTGTACTGTCCATTGGGCTTTATGTTGTGTTCCCTCTGCTATGCCTTCTGGTATATTGGACACCATGCACTCGCCCTCGAAAAGAAGTTGTGGTCAGCTCTGAAGCTGCGCCATCCCGATCTCGAACAAATTCCGTGGATACGGCAGAAAAATTGGCTTCAGTACAACAAACGCCACATTCTGCATCCTCTCCTGCGTCGCCGCGAACGAGGCTACATTCTTGGGGTGGGTCAAGTTTCTGGCTGGGGGGCCGCAGTACCCCAGGCAGAGCTTCCAGTGATAGTGAATCAGTGTGCTCCGCTGGACCTCAACGAGCCTTTGAGGTATTGAATCGCCCCGCACGCACTCGACGGGTTAGTACCAATGGCATCTATCCGAATATAGATGCCTACCAACGCGTACCCGTCACCCCTCGTGGTTTTAGCGACCAAGACTGGTCGGAGCGGCGACGGAGTCGCAGTATAGGGGTAAGCACTATTCAGTACACGTCCTTAGAACGTTGACACTGACATCTCGTTTCGTTCATGTGTCTTTCGAATCATTGTTATATTATAGAATCACCTGGAATGTAACGCCCATGGCACAAGAATGCATGCAACTGCGAGTGGCTCGACACCCAACACCACGGACATGCGTAGTACTGGTGCGCTTGTGCCTACACCCCGGCATGCTGCTGAACTCCCGTCACCACTGGAGTTGTGTGTACGGTCATTCTTTTATACCATCGTTTTCGGACTCTGCATCTTGTCATTGGTCGCCCTCTGGCACCGCGCGCCCATACCACTGTTCGTTGTGTTCCTGCTGTGGACCGTACTTTTCTATGTTGCACTTTTCTTCCTCGCCTGGCATGGCCATCCCGCCAAGTCACTTCTTACCACCCTTATTGTTCGTGTTCGTGCAGAATCCCCTCATACCGTAATCCCTCCAGGCACACCTGGTTCGCGTCCTCTCTCAATGGCGGGAACAGAACAATACCTTTTCTCCACTGATACCCGAGGTCCATATCTCCATCATCCTCCATATCGTGCTGCGGTCCATGATGACCTATCGATGACGCCGATGGGCCCCCGTTCAGTGGAAACGGATGATGATGATGATGACATTGACGAAGATACTCGGCAACGCCAAATCGAGGAAGAGATGGGAAGGCGAGAAGTTTCCATCGTTACTGTTCCCAGGCGTAGACTTTGGATTACGAACCCTTCATGAACCTTGTCTGTTTATCGGTGGCTTTTTATTATTTTTCCTGCTGTCGTGTCGCGCTTTCGCTTTACACCACCATAGCTGTAGTCATTTTTAACGATGAGTCTGTCCTTTACTTTCACTTATCCATTCATCTGTTTTGAGCCCTCCGATTTGTTCATCGTACTATAACTCCTGCGATTCTGCAGTACCCTAATCACTCACACGGATCCGTACTGCAATGCTTCACAGTATATTCCCAGTAGATCTATCGGACGATCATTTCAGCTCCTAGTTACCAATGTATTTCTGCATGCCATGTCATTAAAGGAGTGAATTTTGCTAGATAAAAGACTGCTATCGAGAGTGCAGCACAAGCTAGATATGATATAATGAACTCTGAGTGATAATCAAAATCAACTATTCAGAGCCCTCAACAGCGACATCACGTCGCCATCTGTCAACGCGGCCGAATTTGGCAGGGTCTTGTAGCGGCGGCGGGGAGGGGGGAGGGATCGGCATGGTCATGGGGACTCCCATCATGGGTTGTGGTGCCATCGGAGCGCCGTAGAATCCAGATCCCATCATTGCGGGGGCGCCGAAGTAAATGTTATTTTGCATTTGGGCCTGCATCAATATATGTTGCTGTTGCTGCATCTGTGCCAACATTTGATACTGAGTACGGCGCTGTTGTTCAGGATGGAATGCGAGTGGTTTGTCGTCGTCACTGCCGGTGTAGACAAGTGATGCTTGGGATGCCATTGGCGCACATACACGAAGGCCGAGGGGCTCGTCATCGTCATCGTCCTTCACAGCTCGGGGACCAGTGGCAATGTTGTCAGGGTCATAGGACGGGGACAATAGTTTACCCTTGTTCAACACAGCAACCAAAGGCTTATCGTCGTCGTCGTCGTCATAGTCATGGGGTCTTGACGGTGGTATTTGACCAGCCCTCTGGGCAGCAAGTGCTGCAGCCGCAACAAGGGGAATATCCTCCTCGCTGTCTTCACCATTGTTATGATTCTGAAGGGTTGGAGCCTTGGATTTAACTGGATAGCGTGGGCCGACACCAGTTGTTCGTCGCGGGCCGTCATCCTCGTCTGTGGAAGCTGCCACCCAGCTGTTTACGGCTTTCTCGGTTTTGCTGAGCATCTGCCCAAGTGGAAGGTCATCCTCGCCGCCTGAATCGCTTTCGCCTTCATGGGCAGCGGAGCGGCTAAGTGTCGGCTTCTGTGTGTCAGGAAGGGTAGGAGAAAAATATGAGGTATGAGTCTCTAAAATGCCTGGAGATGGGCTTGGGCCAGTAGATGATCCGCTATCCCTCTTTGTCTTGAATTTCCCCTTCTTTTTCTTCTTTCCACGGCGTCCCCCTTCTGCGTGCTCTCGCAGTCTTCTCTCATCGGCTTCGGCTTTCTCCAATGCCTCGATCTCCTTGAGCTTAATCATTTCGCGATCCCATATAGTATCGACACCAAAGACCGAGCGAGTTTGGAGCAACTGTCCTTCTGTCGCTGAAGCGCCGAGGGCTGGTGGCTTCTTGCCATTCAGATCGACCAATGGACCACTAGAGTTACGCCTCGCCAAGCCAGGTGTCGCAGCTTCGAGATTCTGCGACGGAGGCCGGCCTAGCGTCGCGGGATCGATCAAAGTTCCCGACCGCCTAATCTGTCCACGAATCATCATCGATGGTCGATCGTCACCTCGGAAGACTCTGGAAATTAAGTGTGAGCGAAAAGAAAGTGAACAACGAATTCGCATACCGAGCCTTTTGTTTCATCTCTGCTTTTCTATGCTCGAGATTGTCGATCAGACTCCAACCATAGAGCTTGCCAGCGGGACGTTTCAACTCTATTTCCGTGGGTGGGGGGGCAGGAGGTAAGGGTACTGACACAGGCAGAGGTGATTCTTCTGGTTCTTCTTCCTCAATCTCGAACTTTACTTGCTCTCCTTCTCGTGCCGCTCGTGGAAGGCGGCTATCAATATCTGCATAGGAAATATCTCGTTGGCCGCCGACGACAAGCGCGTTTCGGAAAGCAAGTTGTGACAATGTCAGGCTTGCGCGAGGGTTAGGAGTAAACGAGTTAGACGCCACGGGAGCTGCAGTCAGTTCCACCTGCGATGACAGGCGAGCAGAACGAGCACCAGGGGGAAGAGGGGGACCATCGGTGGACGTCACGAATCCGCTACGCGGTCTCATAGCTGGTTGTGGTGGTTGTGGTGGCGGCGCTGTGCTCTGTAAGGGGCTAGGCATAACAAGAACTTTGGGCCGCAGAAGCTCAACTGTCGAATAGGGTCGATCATGACTAGACTCTGCTTCCACCTCATCAACAAATGCCCGAACATCCATTGGCTCGGTGGACATAGACTGAATGCAAACTTTGGGGTCGAATCTTGAAGACCGTGAGGGGGAAGGGGGGCGGACAGCGAATGGATTGCCATCCACGAGAACGTTCTTCGATGCCAAGGATCCGATACTGGCATTTGATGCGGTTCGCCTGTGGTCAACTCGATCAGGAGAGGGAGAGCACCCAACCGCAGGCTGGACACCCTCCTCGTCGGTGACATCATTTAACAAGGCTTTTGAGTCCAAAGTTGCGCTGAGTCGGTTCTGCGTATGGTCGCCTTGTAGATCTAGATATAAAGATACTGGTCGCAGAGCCTCTTCATGACCTGGCGACCTGGACCTTATAGATGGAAAGGGCACTGAATGAAGAGGGGATTGAACAGGGAGATTTTCGATTAAAGCATGAGTCGATGCACGACGGCGCTGCAAAGGGGGCTGCGCCAACTGCATATGGTCAAGTTCCACTGATGAACGACCCCGCCCGAGACTATCCGACCCACTGCCTTGCTCGGCCTCCAGGAACACCCCACCGATGCCGAAGTTATTAAGGGTACCAACGCTCATAGACCGCGCACCTCTGCTGTGTACTGTTTCTCCAGCAACGCTACGGGTCTGCCCCAAAGACGGGGCAGTATGGGGATTAGGTAGCTCTTGAGATTTCGCCTTCCCTTTACCTTTGCTCTTCTTGTCTTTCTCCACGAAAGCATCCAATCCCCACGAAGTAAGATCCACTTCCAAGCCATCGTTTTCGGGCGGCTCGTCGTCGTCGTCGTCGTCCGCCGACTCGAATGGATTCCGCAGAGCACCCAAAGAACCCCTCGACCTCCTCTGAGCTGGTTCACTTTCGACTTCGCTCGGCACGTTAACCCCAAGGTAATCTTTACTTCTCCTGGGTCCGTTGCGTCGTAAATGAGCAAAAATGGCACTGTCTTCAGCAGAGCGAAACGGGACATTGGGGTTAGAAAGGTCATTGTCATATTCTGGACGCGGCTTTAAGCGCTGTGGGTCTTGGAGGTGTGTTGACCTACTCACCAATTAACGCAGCCGCCAACTGAAGGCGAGAGAACGGTGCCGGTTTCACCATGTCCAACGAATGTTATGACACCTTCGAACAGATGTGTACGGTTTAGAGAAAGTGTTGGTTAAGACTGCATGGAGCTGTTTCCGTGTGGAAAGTTGGCGGAAACAGCTGGAGTATTAACACCAGCCTGCACGTGACACAGCAACACCATGAATGGACTGCCAACACAAACCATCTACTTCACTTGAGGTATTCGGAGGTATCTATGTATCCACATCACAACTCGTCATGCACAACGTTCCCCTGCTCATCGATCTCTTCTACTTCTATCTTAAACCGCTCCTCATCAATCCAATCTGGTGGGTTGAATGGGTGCTGTTCGTCCTCCGGAATCATTTCTGGTATTTCTGGGTCAATCGGTGGTGCAGGCTTCACTGTCTCATCCGTGGGTGCCGTTTCGGACACCCCCAATGATCGTCTTAGTACACGATCGACTCGAGAAAGGAACCTAACGTCAGCCCGTCAGATCTGAACAAGATGTCCTTTAGTTTTGCAAAGCCTCACTTGTTCGAGTCTGCGACGTCAAAGCCGGAGCGGACAAGGGCACCATCGATGAGAATCGATGCAACTTCTCGCAATTCTTCTAAATCACGGTCCTTTCCTTCATCGTCGTCAACGATCTGCTCGACACGGTGAAGCAGCCCCTGAATCAATGGTGAGCGAGGGTTAACTTCTAATACTTTCTGCTTTTTCATCATTGCCTGGATGAGTTCGTCCCGTTCCCCGCCACGATTTGTGGCACCTGACCAACTTGAATCGACAATAATATGAAAGTAAACCGGGCCACCCACTCATTAGCTTCTGAACGTTGGCCGTGAGACCAGTGCTGTCTGCCACCACAGCACATGGGCTGATCACAAGCCTGTCAGAAAGAACAACTATTCCAAAGGTAACGTTGATGACAATCCATCTTAGTGTGACTCACCATCCCTGACAACTTCATCAGCTTCGACTTTCAGCCACTCCAGCAGAGGGCCGTATTTCTGCCCCAAGGCCGCCATTGCTTCCCTATCTTCCTCAGTGTCTGTCAGGAGGGTGGGTAAGGCAATACTCGTAAAGTTTGACTAGAATGTTCACCATCTCCATACACCAGGCCCGCCTTGGCAACATCCTGGAACTTGAAGCCCCTGCATCATGTAAGAACACTATTATGACTAAAATAATAAAACTTACTTCCATGTACGCAATGTTTGCACCAAAATCTCATCCAAGGGTTCGTTGAGAAGTAGAACCTCGTAACCACGGGCGTCGAGCTTCTCAACGAAGACACTGCCAGTAAGATGGGAGATGGATTTTCCCATATCAGCGAGATAGAATATCTGCAGGGCCACATAACTGGTCATTCACGAACACCGTACTGGCTGTACATGCCTGTTTCTGTCCTTGTTTCTTGTTCTTGATGTACTGCACGACAATCAGAAATGTGTACTCCTAACCGAACTGAATACCTACGTCATCCAATGAGGTACTGTTTCGTTGGTTCGTGCTGAAGCGCACAAGCGATGCTATCTTTTGGCGGTTTTTCTCGTCCTCTGTTGCGCCAAGCTTGAGTATAGTACGATATACTTTCTGAACCTCAGCGAATTTATCATCGTCATCTTCAGCGATCTTCGTGAAGAGCTGAATCAAACGTCGGATGACGATACCCCTGATTTGCTTCAAGAAGGCACTTGACTGTAATGTCTCGCGTGAAACATTCAATGGGAGGTCATCCGCTAAGGATGCGTCAGTAATTTATTAATTATGAAGCGGTGCAGCCAAACCATCAATGATGACGCAAACCCAGCTAGCCCATTTGGGCAAACTGTATTCGCCAAGGTCAGAAGTGATAAAAACATGCTTGACCAGTAGTTTAACGTCCTTCGCATTTGACTCCAAAGATTTAGTGAGAAAAGCCTCATCACTATTGGAGGTTTAACTTTCAGGGATCAGCCCGAACAGAATTCGACTTACATGTGGGAGGGAATATATATCATAGCACGGAATGAGACGCCGGACCCTGAATCGCCAGTGAAGTGGCTCCACGCCAAGGGCTTGCGGAAGTCCTTGAATGTAGCCTGGTACAACAACTCATACTCCTCATCTGACACAGTCTTTGGATCACTGTTGAGATTACATTGTAGGTTAAATGATATTCATGGTGTTAATTGACGAATACATACCGCATCCACAGCGGGGGTTGGGAATTTATGTGTTCCCATTTTCCAACAAGAACCCTCTTTGTCTTGAGTGCCGAATCTGTTGGGTTCGCGTCCTCTACGACGGCCTCCTCCTCATCTTCCGGAGTATCGATGCCAACTCCTGATACATCATCTTCCAAAGGAACTTCTTCTTCGACTTCATCCCAGACATAAATAGGGAAGGATGTGGAGAAAGAAGAGTGCTGGTGGCTATATTGTATATCAGAACCCAGTCTCCAATGAAGTAGATGGGGACATACATAAGTTTGATAAGGTTGGAAGTATGAAGATAATCCGAAGCGTCCGACTTTAGGTCCAATGTTATTTCTGTGCCATGACCGAGGGTATTTCCGCGTGGATCAGAATATATTTCAAAGGAACTCTCGTCAGCAGATGAGCTGAACACGTTCTGAATTGGGTTGGGATTTTTAGGGGATTTGGGTGGAACAGACGCTACAGTGACTTTGTCTGCGACAAGGAAGCTATGCAATGGTCATTAGTATAAGTAGCTAAATTTGGTGATGAAGCATACCTGCTATAAAATCCAAGTCCAAAGGCGCCTATGAGGTTACCATTGACACCACCTTCCTGGCGCTCTACTTTAGAGACGAAGTCCGATGTGCCCGATTTAGCAAGAGTGCCCTAACAAAATATTAACCTCTTGCTTTGAACAGTTAATATTGAATACCAAATTGGTTGTCAGTTCTTCCGCGTTCATCCCAATGCCCGTGTCTGATGTATTTCATGAGTTCTTTGATAAGATCGTCCAAATGCATACTTGCCAGTGATGATGATTCTTCCTCCCTTACCATCAGGGTTGGGTTCAGCCTTGATAGTGACATTCAGGGGTGAGGCACCGTCCCAGACATCCTTCTCGGTAAGGGCCACTATGCGAAGTTTCTCCAAAGCATCGTTGGCATTGGAGATCAGCTCTCGGAGGAAAATGTCTCTGGTATCATGTAAGCCAAGGTACCATAGCTGCGAGACGAGTAAATTGCACCTGTTGGAATAAAGACTGCAAGGTAAATGAAGTTAGCATACATAGCCAACGAACAGTCTGAAAATGCACGAACCTGTTGACGACGATCTTACGCAAACGAGCCACATCGCTCTGAAAGATTATTCAATACACATCGTGGAGCGCGTACGCGTGTCATATCACTCCGAACCTGGTAGTCATGTTTAACTTTATGAATGTCGCCGACAGAACCCTGGGCAAACCCAAAGGAAGGGAGAGCGAGGATGGCCAGTGCCAGCGAGGGTAGGAGACGCATCGCTGACTGTCAGAGGTACCCAACCAAGTAAACGAACGCACTATAATCACAGAACAAATGTATCAAAACTTGTGGATTTATAGTTACGCGAAGGCGACTGACGTGTCAAGGATCGATCACGTGACTAGTAGCACAACATAAGTAGTAGAACTGCTAAACATGAACACGCTAAACATGAAATGACAACTTTGGTGGAGGTAGATCAGCCAAATAGTTCTAGAAAAGAAGCTTTAGAAAGCCCCTATTTGGCCTGAATTGACTTACTCGTATCCACCTCTCCCGCTGGTCAGGGACGTGGTCAAAGACTATATACCGTTTATCATTCTGTGGGCCACTGTCAGAACGAAGCCACAAAAATATTGTTTTGATTCCTACCTTCAGAACTTTCACTATGTCGCTCAGATCAACATTTTTTGCCAAAGCTTTCATGTCCACTTTCCCGCCGAATCCTTCCCCCTCATCCCCATCAAGGTCTTCCGCCTTGACACCACCGTCCACACCTTCGCCACCTAGCTTACTTAGCCTTCCCCAGAACTCGACGAAAGCGTTCTCTGTAAGCATATCATCGAACGCCTTCCGAGCCACAGAAGTCCTCTCTCTCTGCCACCTTTCAAACTCCTCCTTAAGACTATCGACACCAAACCCAAGTTTGGTCGTTGGTAACGATCTTGTCAGAGACTCGACCGGAAGAGCAGAGAAATCAGTGGCCAATGTCGGTGTGTGCGCCTCGAACAACGAATGTAAGTTGTTAAGATGCTTTAAGCGAAGTTGATTCATGTGGGAATGGAATATTCGCAGCTGTCGGTCCCTGGACAAGGGTGAATGGGTGAACCGGGGGTCCGTCTGAAGTTCGGGAAGGGAAGCTTCCCAAGTTATCTAAAAATGTGCAATAAGCCTATCTGTTGTGTAGCAGTGATCGACATACCTGGGGATCACGAACAGCATCAGTTAACAAAGTCCTAAAGGGATGGTTGCAAAATGTTGAGTGCCACTACAAACAGAGATATGACTCAAGAACCCCGTGAGGCGGCTCACTGGAACTCTCGTTCACCCTCCTCTTGGTTCAGGCCGACACGCGACCGTCCGATTTCTGCTTCCATACGTCCTCGTTGTGCCCACACTTTCTCTTCGCGTTCCTTTAGAGCACGCTCCTTCCTCTCCAAGCGCTTGCGCTGGGGTCCGGTTTCACCGGTAGGGTTTGTGGCTTTCAGTGCGGTCACAGGATTTTGAGAAATAGTAACTTCATCGTCCCTGGATGATGACACTCTTGCCTTGATGAAAGTGTTGAAAAGCTCTTCTCGTAACGAAGAGGATCCAACTGCATCGTATCGTGGATCATGAGAGAGTTTTCGTTTAACCTTGATGAAATTAGTGATTTTAACTCATGTATAGCATGAAAACACGCACATCCTTCCAAGACAGACCAGACTGTGCTAGACCACTCTCTCGAAGGAGGGAAAAAAAGTCTGACTCTGCCTTTTCAGCAGTAGCACGTTTTTCTAGTCTCCCTGAGTGCACAAGCTTTCGAATTATCAGAAAGGGCACATACTTTCTCCCAGCTCCTTGAGGAACTCCTTGAATCGTTTCTCGCGTTCCCGATCATCCCTCCCCCAACCATAGAAACGCCTATCCTTTTTCCAAGCTCGTCGGAAGTCAGCCCAAGCGGTCCTAGTGCTCTCGATCTGTTCAGCGAGCAAGCGATCGAACTCCTTTCTAGGGTCCGCATCCGCTGTCTCCTTCTTAACATTTTGTTGCCGGAGTTCGCGAGCACGGTCTCGGCAATATTCGTCAAAGGCCTCACGACGCGCAGATACAGACGGGAGGAGTACATATCGTGGGTCAGACACGAAAAGGGGTAGCGAGGTATCCCAAGGGTGGAGGGGATTGATATTTTTTTCTCTGAGTAGAGTCTATACCACTGATGAGCCTGGAAATTCAACTTGACTGGCATGGTACTCACCTTGAAAAGGGCCTTTGCTTCCTCCAAAGAAAGGTCGACGCGATCAGGTATATTGAATTGGGGTTTATCCGATAGCTTCTTTGTTTCCGCTTCTTCCTTCCCCATGGCAGCTCGAGCCTCTTCCTCTTGCCTCGCCCTTTCTTCCTCTGCCTCAGTAGCCAGCTGTTCAGCTGCTTCCCTTTGCCACTCCTCCTCTTCGCTAACGTCCTCGCCTTCAGCCTCTTCGTCATCATCTTCCTCGTCCTCTTTTCGTATCTTCTTTGTAATGACCACTTCCTCTAATGGGACAGGTTCAGCTGCTTTGCGTTTGAGTCCCAACTCCACTTCCTTGGCAACCTTAACTTCAACGTTCTCTTCCTGCTGAGGGGACTTGGTCACAGTGTCGTCTGCACCCTGCTGCTGTAACTGTGCATGTTCCATGGCATGTTCCTCTGAACGATTGAGTGCTTCGACGGCTTCCCGGATTTCCTCAGGCATAATCCATACACTTTCCTTCCTGCCTTTATGGGTGTAAAAGGTATTGCCCTCGGTGGTCTTCACCCTGAGCCATTCTGTCCCTGGAATGGGAGCCTTGACAAGGGGCTTCTCCTTCTTTTTCTTCGCCGCCGCCTCAGCCACGGGTTGTGGAAGAGTGAAAGCGGGGAAGGGCCTAACATAGGTAGACTGCTGACTAGCAGCGTGGTAGTAATATGGCTGACCAGCGGGACCTGATCCTGGTGTGAATGCCTGTGGCGAAATGAAACCAACTATCATACCTACATGTTCTGTCCAGCCAGGGGGTAACGGAGGCAGTCCATGGGTGGCCATGGCTTGAATGGTAGAGAATTTTGGGTCGTTTGAACGTTTGCAACTTCACTGACAACACCGAGGGTCACGTGTTAAATTCTACGAGATAATACATGGGTTTGCAGATCCGGGCTGTACGCAGAAAAATACAAATAGTACTAACGTTACAAAAGAAGCGTTGAACATCAAGAGGTAAAAGGAATCTGAGCATGCGTGGTATTAAACCAGTCGAGACTGGCAATAACTATCATTATTCAGACATAAAACCTGATATTGCTGTGGTCACCATCTGAGGATGTAGAACTGGTAACTACTCACTTCTTGTTGATCTGGTATAAGAGAAGGGTAAGGTTGACTTTAACCAATCCACCGAAAAGAGAGAGTGATGCTTGGTTTTCAAACTGGGCCTGCAGTAAATCTTCCATGCGGAGATCTGCCAGAGCAATGCGGCTTGAAACACCTTGAGAATGATTGATCACCTCCATATTGAAGATACCAGCTTTGTTTGACGCGATGATCACGTCCAACTTATCAAACTGACGAGGAGAGAATTTGTCAATGGAAAGAAGAATCCCTTTCTCGTACAAGTCCTTGGCACTGTATCTGAACGAGCCGAACTGCGGATTCTTCCCGGACTTCTGCAAGTCCCGAAGGTGGAAATACTGTTTGGTGAATGGCAAGACAAATCGTTTTTTCCTGACAAAGAAACTGAATCAATTGCCATTTCAAGGGAAGATTACAACTCAGGTCACCCTTTCCCCCGTTGCATCGTTGCCATCGCGCCTTCAACATAATTGTGGTAGCTGTCTATCTGTTCCTGGAAATATTTCTTGCGTTCATCAAGGTGTTTCAGCGCATCCATCATACTGTCCATTTCCTGTTGGCGCTGGAGCCGCTTTCGGTGCTTGCTACGTATGTCACTAGAGATGGCATTGAGAATTCCCTGGAAGCCGTCATTGCGTGCAATTTTGTCCTGCTTTTCAAGCTCAAGCAAGAAGTAAATTGTGTGCGCTTTGACCTCCTTGAATTGCAGCCTATGTGAATTTAGAAGAGCCCACTGAAACATATACCCGACTTACAATCGAATGTCCTCGAGCCTGTATCCAGCGTCTCCTCCCGAATTTGACGGCATGCGTCGATTTAAAGGTTCATTGTCCATTTCAGCGATAATGGTCCCCCAGCGCAGCTCATCTTCATCAGTGACGGGACACATCAGAGATTCGACAAGGTCTTGGGCAGGTTGAACACGCAGAATGGCCAGGACTCCTCTCTTGGCCTGTACCCACAATGCTTTCTCATCCGCCTGCGGATCTGGGGCGATTGTCAGAACACTTTAAACCATATCATAGCCGTTACAAACCGCGAACGCGCGCAAATCTATTTGTCAATTCCAATGTAATAGCCTTGTCCCGAGCGTCTTTGAGTTCATCATTCTCGATATTAGGCACGCCATTCAACTCTTGCAGAATGACTCGGAGGCCGTCGTCGCGGGTGGAAGACTATTGGGGGTGAGACTGTCAGTGCGACCAAATACTTCGCAAAATAGATACAAACCAATTTCTCCTGGTACTTCGACAGTAAGCCATGCATTGCGTACACCTCATTGGGAGAGATGTAAATAGGCTTAGGCTGAACAGTTGCGTCCAGGAATTCATGAGCGTGATACTGCGTCTCAGCATCCTGTACGTCTGCAACTAGAAGAACGCGACCTGAATGTCGATGAGATATCTAGGGGGAGGAGTGGTGACTGACGTTGCAGCATCCAAGCAGTTGCCTGGGTGACCGATCTCCGCACCATCTCGTTAATCGGAACATATCTGGGGGCGTCGTCACCGAATTCAAAGCCAGAAGCGATTTGGGTCAGAACTTGGGATATTTGTGCTAAGTTTTTCCTCGTCGCAACATCAATTGTTGTGGATACCATGTCAAACGTTTCAGGAGCTCTTGTTTCCAGGAATCAGTAAAGTTCAACAAACCGAATGGACGCAAGTTACAGAATTGCTGGGTTGAGATACCGGTAGTGGACTAATCTCGCAATACACGCTGCATGTGCTGTGTCAGTAGCATCTGGAAACTTCTCCTACACAGACATGAGGCATACAATGCAAGGACGCGAAGCACTTACACGTAGTGAGATAAGTGTCTCCCGAGCAATGAAACGCATGCCATAAGGCACTCTTTTCGTGGACTGCAGGATGGCAGATAAGAAAGCTTCGCTCCACCACTGTAGTTTTTGCAGATCTAAATGAGACGAGCTTCATTGACACATGTGCCGACACAACCACGGTTGAACCTACGCCTGATGTATTCGGCCCTCGTGTCCGGATCTTTCAGTGCTTCGTAAAACGGAACATCTTTGGACTTGTTGCTTGCAACGCCCGAGCGCATCTCTTCTATATTAATCCTCGATCGGTGTATCTGGAACAACAGTGAGGACAAAACAAACGTGGTTAGGAGCTGAAGCGCACTATCGAAGGATCTGATTCAAGATCAAGATCTACCGCTTCAATCAACTCGCGTACGATGGACTGCAGTGTCTCCCGAACATAAGGCACTTGTCTTGGGCGCAGGTATTGTACTGCTATGCTGAGATACATTGGGTGGCCGTGCGTGATGTCTTCGATCGATCGAGCAGATTCGATTTCTTGACGGATGGATAGCTATGGAAACATTCGAACCATAGGCGATATTGGAACACGACATCATACCTGAAGCAACTTCAAGAGTAGATAGTCTTCCCGTCTATCTTGTCCGTAACCAAATAGTGTCAATGCTACACGTTCCATTAGCGGCCGGTGTTTTTCCGCCGAATCATCACTGGTGACTTCCACAAAAAGCCTGCTCAGATACCCTCCATTAGTTTGTAAGAGGTAAAAAAGCTGCTGGTAAAGCTCCAGTTTTCGCTTGGCAGAGTGATCCAAAGTGTTGGGCCCAGCGAATGGATCACCGTGGGCGGCGAGGATGGAAGCCCGTGTAGCATGCGCCGCCACGCTATCGGCACCATACTTGCGTCGTGCTTTGATCAACTCCTCGAAGGACTTGACGTTTTGTACAACAAGCGCGATTTTGACATCTAGGTCGCTCACATCATTTTCGAGAGCTTGGTTTTCCCGAATGCTTTCAACCACCTTCTTCCTAAGTCTCTCCACTTTAATTTCATCCTGGAAGTCAGCTTCGGAGTCATCCAACAAATGAACGAAGTTCTTGATAGTGCCGACCGTAACATTCCTGCCCATAGTAAGCTGTCGGTATTGTTCACGAGTTTCCTTGGCGCGGAATAGAGACTGTATCTTTACGACTTTGTCCAAGTTCGAGCGATAGTATTCCATCTTAGTGCGGAATTTCATCCGCAGAAGCGCACCACGCAGCATAGCCTGAAGTATCGTAGCGACAGCTTGGCTCTTCCGAAGATGAGTGCGCCATGCAAGATACTCCCTGCGCACCAAGTAACCCCTGGAAGTCGCTTGCATACCGGTCACATCGGGTACCACAAACTCGAGGCGCTTGTGTTGCTCGCGATGTCGGTTGCGTGCGAGGGCCGCGCGGGCCCGAGCCTGGAGACTTCCCACAGATTTAACAAGTTTGATTTCTGACAACGCCTTATTCATATTCTGATGATGTTGACGCGCCAGATTGGCACGAGCACGAGCTTGGAGACCTAGGATTGTGGGGGTTGCACGACGAAGACCGCGTATGAGTGCGAGAAGTCGCTTCCGGGAAAGGTAAGTCCGACAGGCAGCTTGTATCCGAACAACTGTGGAAGAGACGTCGTCCAGCTTTGCAAGCTGAGTTCGTATTCGCCTGCGTACAACCAGCCCCCTGCACTGAGCCTGTAAATCAAGAATGCTATTTTCGACAAGATCTAGTTGTTTCAATTGCTTTGAGATAGTAGCCCTCTTCAAGAATCCGCGAGCGAGAGCTTGTATCGCCACAACAGAAGATGTTATCTCGACTTCTTCAAACTTCTTGGTAAATTCGTTGACATGCTGTCTTGTAATCCTCGCGCGAACTAGGGACTGGAATTGAACAAAAATATGTCTCTTGCTCCGTAGAGTCGACCTCAGAGCGGCGAAGCGTTTCCGACAGAGGACACCACGGGCCTGCGCTTGAACTTTGACAGTGTTTCCAATACATGTTTGGACGTGCGCCAAGTAATTACGCCATTGTCTTCGCTTTAAGTGCCCTATGGCAGCTGCTTGGAGGCCGATTGCCCACGGAGTAAGGCTCGCAGCGATTTTGCGATCGTATGATATCTGACGACGGACGAGCGCACCACGGCACAGGGCCTGGACTTTTCCAACGTATCGCTCAGTAAGTCGAATGCGAGCACACTGCGTAGTGTATGCTTTACGAACGAGGAAACCACGGACTGAGCACTGTAGGCCAAGAATGGATTCCTCGTTCTCCAGTAATAAACGATGACAACCTGGAGGAAAAGATGAGTGAAAGATCTCGAGTTCTTGGCAATACGAACGTTCATCTTCTGTCTCTACTTCGACTTCAGGCTCCTCGTTGATTTCCTTGGCCAGCTCGCGCCCAACGTCTCCGAAGTTAGGCATTGCGACACCAGCGTCATTGAGGCCTTTCTGGGTCTTTTGCAACTGATCGTCGGAAAATTGCAGCTGGCCGACTAGATTGCCTATGCGCTGGGCGAGACCCTTCCTGGAAAGAAGATGACTATAAAAAAAGTCAGTGTAAATAATTAATCAATGACATCAGCGGTTGTACCTTAAAGCGTGTATGCAATAAATAACTTTTGGAAGGTTCTTTTTCTCATATAAATCAGTGAGTTCGAAGATGAAGCACTACAAAAATAGCATTTAGCGTGCAGAGTGCAAGTATGAACCGCCTTACTTCAGGAAGCCCCACTCCTCGTACAAATGCAAAAAAGTAGTTGATATTGTCCGAATGGCGGAAGTCCAGTTTGGAAGCCTTCGAAGAGTGAGTACGAAATCTGGAACCGAGCATATAAAGTACCTCGTATATGCGGCGGACAACGTGCCCCCCTTGGAAAACCCTGGAAAGCTTCGCAAGGACCACTCCATTGCGGAGCCTCTCTTCCATTTCTACTACACCAAATTCGAGCTCCTCATCAAGACAACCTTCTATCCATTGCTGCGCTTCTCCGACGTGACAGAGGTATTCATAGGCTTGTAAAAGATGCCGTTGGGTATCTGCCCAAAGACCCCGTGATAAGCGCGAAGGGGGTAGCGGTGACGCAGGAGCGCTCGGCAGCTTGTCTCGGGACAACCGCAAGCGACCAGGTATTCCGGCGACATCCTCTCCGCTATTAGCGCCATGTCCTACACTATCCTGAAGAATGGGGGATAAGGAAGAATTGTTATGACGAGGGTCCCTTAAGGAGCTGGCGGGTCTGACATCCCTGGATGACTCCTTATCTGCCTCTTCCCAGTTTTCATCGCCGTCTCCGCTGGCTATTCGAGGAAGATGCCGACCTAACTTCCGACCTCCAAGTTGACCATAAGTTGATGCCTTTTTATTCATCATGTACGAGCTTTTGTATGGTAATGGAGACATGACAGACGATAGTGGTTGTGTCGTGGTTGAAGCACGTGAAATCTGGCTCGGAGGCTGGTCCAATGATCGCACTGCCCCTGAGATATCAAGACTGGAAGGTCGGCGATGCAATTTCTCCGTCGACAAAGGTACTGAGGACTGTGAACCGCACGAAGAAGTAGGTCGAGGGGGAGACACTGTCAGGGATGCATTTGATGTAAGGAAGGCTTTCGACGAAATGTTCGATGCACTTGAAGACGTCGACTGCTCCAAAGTTCGATTCAGATTCTGTCTCACCGATGCAGGAAGGAATGCTGCACTGTCAAGGGTGTTAGAACGACGTGCGCGTTGTGAGTAGGAATCCAACGGGAGGTTGGACGCCGAAGGGAGGGTAGGAACAGGAGTTGGGTCATTCGTGTGAAACGAAGTGGAAAATGGAACAGTAGATGTCGACAGTGAATTGTGACTCGACGTCCGGGATGCTTGCAACGGTGTAGGAGGGTCAGGATTGTGGACCGAGAGACCGGTCAAATTGGGAGACAACGGTGTTCCCATGATATGGGCCGGAAGGGTACGGCGTTTTAGATATGTGGGGGTCTGATGGAGAGATGATTCATCCGTCTGGATTGAAGTCTCGCCCGAAGACGAGAAGGAAGAGAGACCTGGTGGTGTCCTAATTCGTGAAACTGATGAAACGGAATCTCTTCTAAATAATGCCTTGTTGGGACTGGCTGAACGACGCCCTTCGAGCACGGCTTCAGCTCTTGCACGCTCCTCCCATTTGTCGCGCACGGCGTCAACGCTGCTCCCCGAGCGATGAGAGGGAACCCACTTCCTAGTCACAGGAGTGGATGGTGACGCAGTGGAATCGGAAGATAGGCCCATATTGAGTGAATTATTCCTTGCAAGGACACCGAGACTACTTCGGGACGAAGTCCGTTCGAGAAGTCGCGTCTGATATGCAAATGGACTCGAAGGATCCCTGGATCTCGTGGACCCTTCTAATGAGGATATTGAGTTCGAGCGTTCCATCGCGCATCTGGGGTCATCAAAGTCGTCCGAGTGATCCACGCACCTCGTATTTCTTGGTTGGGATGCAGCCCACTGCCAGTGGCAGAGATGATTATGTAAGTGTTCACTTACAGTCACGTGACTGTCACTCTAACTTATCGTCACGCGTCATGCCTTAAACTGGCAGCAGTCTCATAATGCCAGATGTCTCTTCGTCGCTCGATGGCCTCGTATCAGCGTTAGTACCGCAATCAGTAAACAACCCGACCATCAAGAATGAACTTGTATCTCACTCCAAGGAAATCCTGGCTAGGTTCTCCCTCACTCAATCATCAAACACCCATAGTTCTGACGCGTTGCCTGCAGTCATATTGGCCAAACACACGAGAGTGATATCGGTCACCTCGCCACCCTAATAAAGAGACAGTGTTAGTTCTTTCGTTGTCCGAGTGGTATCACCTCATCACTCCTCAGTTCTTCACTCTCCGTCGCCGAGCGGCGCGTCCCTTAAGTTCACTAATTTATTGTCCCGCCTCCTCGATCAGGTCTGTGTTATGGGAGGCCAGTGGTGCTACTGTGTCTCATCATTTATTTAGCGCGTTTTGACTCGCAAACATGATATCTTGCTGTTCCTGCACACTCTTGCACGGTCGCCTCATCAAAGTGCCTCCCCTAGTCCTTTTCTCTCAAGTCTTCAACCTCCCCGAAATTGTACCTCGTTCACTGTACCGAGCCCTGTCGAAACTCCGCCTCCTTCCTGCCAGCAAAAAGGCAAGTCAAATGCTGACCTTTTACGGGAATATCGCACACGAATAGGTCCGACCTGTCTTCACCCGTGCATTCTGTGTGCTGATACATGTCGACAAGGCCGCCCACATCTTTCAGAGCACCTGCTTCTTAGAGATACCTTATACCTTCTACAGGGAATCTCGGGAAAATACATACAACTCTCCGTTTCAAATCAGGATGACCCGAGTAAACTCACATTTGTCGATGACACTGTAAGTGAGCTTCCCTGTGTGTTTGATTTTTTTTGGCTCAACTTCAGTTTAGAGAGGCATTATCCCTACCCCTGTCAAGTCACTGATACACAGACTTGCTGAAGTTGGCCACCTCTACTCTCGAGTCGCCACTTTCGTCAAAGATCGCGAAGGTCGATCTGGCGTGGGCATGATTGAGCAGAGTTTGTGCCACCATCTTCAAGTGCAACTGACTGAATACTTCCGTCTTATTGCCATATTGGAGTCCCAAATTTCAGCTACTGCATCTGGACGTGCTGATGGTAATGTAGATGTTCGAGACGAAGAAACTGGTCTGACCTTAAAGCGCCTGGATGTTTGGATAAATGAGTGGAGGCTACGGATGCGCATGATGAGTGTGTGTGTCGAAGGTGCCCGAGGTAGTATACCTTTTATTCTCACGATTCTAAAGCTAAGCTATCCTGCCAGATACTCAAGGAGGCGCACTAGTTAACCTCATTCATAGTTACACGGACAACGGTGATCCCTTCGTGCGCAAATTCACTGATCAACTTCTTGAAGAGGTACGTCTCCCGTTGTGGAGATAGTTGTCATCTATATCTTTACAATTAGGTGTCACAACCGTTTTTCTCTACCCTGCACAAGTGGCTATTTTTCGGAGAGCTTTATGACCCTTACAACGAATTCTTTGTTGCTGTCAATCCTGAGCTAGCTCATGTGCAATACCTTCTACACCCGATCTCCCTCTCTGGCGTGGGAGATGGTGTATTCGGGGCATTGAGTGGCGAGGCTGATGATATATCGTCTGAACGCGAAGGTGGACTTCGGCTTTGGGAGGCCAAATACCAATTCAGAATGGATATGCTCCCAATGTTCGTCGGAGAGGCATTTGGGAAGAAGGTGACAGGAATAGCAACGACAGGCATTGGAACTAATCCTTTTTTCAGATCTTTTCGACAGGGAAAAGTTTGAACTTCATTCGATACAGTTGCCATGATAGTGATTGGGTTGCAACACGGGAGAAAATGAGCAACACGGGAGGAAGTGAGGAGCACCCATTCCGTCTCACTGTCGAAATTGAGTCTTCACAGCTCTAAAATACAGTGACATTGTGGGACTGGAGCGTTCCATTGACTCTGCGTACTCAACGGCTAGCAAACGACTTTTTGAAGTTTTCATCGAAAAATTCAAGTTATTGTACCACCTCCGAGCGTTGAAGCATTACATCTTACTTGGTTATGGGGACTTTGCAGAGCAGTTGATGGAGACCCTTGGGCAAGTCCTTTGGTTCTAAATTCGCACCACTCGTCGTTATCCTAGTTCTCTGTGCAGGCCAAGTCTTACGCGTCCTGCAAACACGCTTTATCGTCACAACCTCACTGCAACGCTCGAAACTGCTATTAGAACATCGAACGCCCAGAACGACCCTCCAGACGTCTTGCGTCGTTTAGATGCGCGCATGCTGGAGTACTCTCATGGTGAAATTGGCTGGGATGTCTTCACTCTGGAGTATAAAGTCGACGCTCCTATCGACACAATCCTAGATCCTGACTCGATGGTGAAGTATCTCAAGCTATTCCATCACCTTTGGAAGATGAAAAGGGTTGAAAGTGCACTCAGCGAAGGGTGGATGCGTGTTGCCGGGGCATCAAGGACTTTTCTGAGGTTGCACGGTACGTTAAGTTTATTTGTCGTTTTGTGATAACCTTCGAACCATAGGAACAGAGTTTGAATACGATTGGCATCAGATCCGTATTGTTATGGCGGAGATGGTCCATTTTATCCGCCAGATGCAGGCATATTGTCACGTAGAAGTCATAGAATGTTCATGGAAGGCGCTGATGGAGTTTTTCCAAGAACGGGAAGGGGATCTGGATGCCATGATCGAAGCCCACCGCTTGTACCTTGATAGGATGGTCAAGAAAGTTTTGCTCCTAAGTTCGAAGACCGGCAAAGAGGTTAGTTTACATTTCAAGCGGGTTGTCGTTAACCTTTTCTCCATCCAGGAGGCATTGCTGATGCAAGTCCAAGAAGTTTTCGCGACTATTCTACAGTTCCGTGAAGCTATGGTGCGTTTTAGCAATGTTCCCGAGAAGCCTTATTTACAGCGTGTAGGATAACTTCTATCATTATTGTCTTTCCGAAACTGCAAGAAGGGATCAAATCAAGGACGTGGACCGGGTATGCTGGATATATTCGATACATGTTCTTTCTGACCTTATCTTAGGGCATCTACACTTTCCCACCCCATGAACGCAGTGGTACTCCAACACTCCCTCAAATGCGCACCCTCATAAAACAGTACAGTTCCACCTTTAGCGATCTCGCCGTGTCCATTGTCCATGCCCTCCAGAGTCACCCTGACTTAGATTGTCGCTTCCTTGGTATCCGATTATCATTCTCCGACTTTTACCGAACGAAGAGAGATCAACAGCTTCTACACCAGCAGTACAAACCTGCTCAGTAGTTCTTGTCATAGTGGTTAGATTTTTAATGCGAGGACCTTCTGAAAAGGATATGGTACATCGTTAACCGACAACCTTGTCTTTCCCGTTCATATCTGTGGTTGCCTATACGGCTTTAACAACAGGGACGATGCAACTACGGACACGGAGCTATGGGACAGTGGTTGGCTATGAAATCTGAGAAGAAAAATTATTTACTCACGACAAAGCCATGGCTAAGGAAGCCCAGGCAGGGGCAAGTCGGATGTGGCCTGCGGGATACAGCACGCCAGCAGCGATCGGAACAGCGACAAGATTATACACAAATGCCCAAAGCTACATGTATTGAAATTTCAACGACTAGAAATATCCTGGAATGAGACGACCTACGAAGTTTACTTTGACCCTGTTGAGGACTTTGCGAGACAAATCGGCCAATGTGAGTAGACATGACAGGTTGGACGACAATAGGATAAACGAGGCACTCGATATCGCGACTTCACTGCCAGATCCAATAGCAACACCAATATCGGCTGCAGCCAGTGCCTGCAGTCGGCTTCAGACGTCTTTCGTGCCCAGGATCGGTACCATAACTTACGGGTGCGTCATTGATTCCGTCGCCAACCATTGCGACAATACAGTGTTCATTCCGTGCCCGCCGCCGCACCAATCTCAGCCCCCTTGGCGGGGGTTTCTTCCTACCATTCATTTGCAGCCATTCGATCTTTTTTGCCTGTAGAATAAGTCAGAGGACAACATATACGCCAGACAAGTTGGCCACTGGCCTTTTCTTGTGGAAGGACACCAGCAATGACTTGGTTGTCAGGAATTCCCACCGTTCTCGCGACTGCCTTTGCAGTTGTTCTGTTGTCACCGGAGACCATCCATGTACTAATTCCGCTTTCCTGGAGTCTCTGAATGACACGTCGGGCCTCTGGTCTTACTTGGTCAGTAATTGCGAAGATTGCGACGACCTCCGAATTGCCACTGGCGTTGTCCCTAATTGCAAGCAGAACAATGCTCTTGGCCGCTTCCTTCCATTTTTCCAGCGTGGTGGCGATAGACTCATTAATGGCGATCCCCTCCTGCGTAATCCATGCCTCGCTGCCAATGACAGCCGTACAATTGAATGTATCAAAGCGAGCCTTCAGACCCATTCCTGCCACTTCGTCGAACCCAACCGCATTAACATGCGTCGCCCCATTCGTCTCGGCATACCGTTTTATCGCAACAGCGAGAGGATGGCAAGATGAGGATTCTAATTCTGCGGCGATGCCAAGGACCACCTCTCGAGTCCATTGACTTCCAGAGGTCGTAATGTCACAGTCAGAGACCTGAGGCTCTCCACCTGCGGTCAGTGTGCCTGTCTTGTCAAAAACCACGATGTCTACTTGGGCCATTTCTTGGAAAGCTTCCCCCCCGCCACGAACAAGAATACCATGTTGGGCGGCTATCCCAGAACCAACAAGGAGGGCAGTCGGGGCTGCGAGTCCAATGCCACATGGACAAGCAACCACGAAGACTGCAGCAGCAAACTGAAGGGACCACACCGCTATGGCACAGTGTCAGGACTGACATCAGGAAGGAGGAATGTAACTTACTCCATCCTCCTACATCAATGTCGAGGTAGTCGTCAGGAAGCGCGCCCGAGTATCCCAGCACTACCCAAACTACCCAAGTGGTAATCGCAAGAAGGGTCACGATGGGAACAAATACACCTGTCACGGCGTCCGCTACCCGCTCGATGGGAGCACGACGTGTATGCCCCTCGCGCACGACGTCAATGATGCGGTCCAGCCTATGAAAGTTAAGTGCGTGGATGGCCCTTAATGCTCCATGCTCACATTGTTGTACCGTCAACAGTGTCTACCCTCACGTCAACGACTTTTGACTTGTTGATAGTCCCAAGGAATACTTGGTCGCCGGTTCCCTTTTTCACTGGCTTCGCCTCCCCTGTCATCGAGCTTTCATCGAATAGTGACTCGGCACTTGACACAATGGTACCATCACACGGCGGACTGAAACCGTTCAGAACACGAACGACATCCCCAATCTCAAGTAAGTCGACCGAGACTCTGTCGATTTTGTGTCCTGGCTTTGCAACCAGATTACCATCATCTGAGTTGTCATCTCCTTTTTCGACATCAAGATCATCAGACCGATATGACGGGATATCGCAAGGGGAGCCAAGTGAAATCAGCAGCGCTTCTGCAGGCCGAAGGGACCCCAGCGCCGTCAAGGCATCTGCCGTTCGCGCCTTACTGTATGCTTCCAAGTATCGCCCTAAATAGGACATCTTGATGCCGACGGTAAGCAAACTTAGGAATAGACTTACCAAACAAGAGAAACATGGTCAGGAAAACTACAGAGTCGAAATAGGTGGTAGCATCCCCTGTCCCGTTTATGGCCGGCGGCTTAGAAGCGGCGAGGGCCAAGAGGGCTACAGAGGCAAAGTAAGCCACGGATACGCCACTGGAAACCTGAAAGGGGAACTATTGATAATCTTTTCACATCCATTACTCGTTACTTACCAAAAGATTCATGCTTCCAAAGCGTGTAAAACGTCTTAGAACAGGAGTAGTGCTACCCTTGCGCCACAAAGTTCTGATCTCTTTTATGCTCCGTCGATGAAAGGACCCAGCACCGTAGACCATCACTGGCGTGGCAAGAAAAGATAGCACCCACTGGGCTCGGGAGGCATTTCCGTTCCATATGGGCTTCATGAAATACTGTCTAATTTGATTCTGTGAAGGAACAAGACTCATGTAAACCACGCCGATGATGAAAGTGGGGATTGCAATGACGAAGGTGAACAAAAAGTGTCGAAGCAAAACCTGTTGCTCACGCTTCCGCATGGCACGTGTTCGTGCCTCCAAGGTCGGTGGCTTGAATATTGATACGGTGAATATATTTGGATCAGCAGCGACGATAGCTGATGTGATTGTGCGGATGGTTAATTCCGAAGCAGGTTCATACGAAACCTCCAGGACAGGGTCGATGTAGCTGATTAGCGCCTTTGTTATGGTGAGTCGTGGTTGAAGCCTCTTCAAGGCATTCATGACCTTTCCTGGACAATGTCTGTTATGATAGTGAGGGTCACCCGCGAAACTTATCTGAGCTTATACTTACTGACAAAACATGCCATGTACCTGCAAGGAGACGGTCCTAAGCCCGGAAGGCGTTGCTTTGCCAGCTGGAGAGCAGAGAGGCTCTGCCTCGAGCAGTTCAGCACCAAAACCACAGTCCTCGATTGCTTCTGTGATGGAAGGGATTAAATTCTTATTCTCAACGATCATAGTGGCCGAGCTGTTCAGGGCATTGACAAACAGTTGCGAAACTCCGGAAATTTGTGAAACCATTTCTGTGATGGAGGCCGAACATGCAGCACAAGTCATTCCACTGACAGCAAGACTGAGACGATGGGGCATGGAGACAACATTGTGATCCAGATCGACAGGGGTGCTTGTCTCGGCCTTTTCTCGTAAGGATGCATCCTTCTCCGAGGCTTCGTCAGTCCTCGGAAGCGAGGGTACAATGAGGTTTGACTGGGATTCTGAATCAGTATCATACTTTCGGACTGCTAATTCTTCTCGACATGCAGAACACTGTTGAAGGTGCTTCGCTTGTCTGCCCGAAAGGAGGCTTTCATTCGGATGTTCGGGCTGTGAAGGTCCAACGCGAGGATAGAACACATCGAAGCCAGCGTCCTCTAGAGTGTCCTGGATCGTATTTGCATGCAGGCTAAGAGAATGCTGAACAATGACCGCCTGGTGAATGATGGATATCCCGAGGACAGTGGGTGATGGCTGGAGTGCAGAAAGGGCATGTTCGATGGCACTCACGCAGCTTGGGAACATCAAGAGTAAGTCCCAGATTTTCTAGATGTGAAGGTAGAGCATACCTGGCACAGTGCAGGTTTGAGAGGAGGATAACTGTGGTGGTGGACATTGACGTGAATATTAGGAGAAAATTACCCGTCCAGATCTGAGAAGAGAGGATGGGCGGCGTATCCGACGTAATCCAATGTGTGTGATAGGTACTTTATAGGAGGAGCGAGTTTGTACAATAAATTGCTCATGCCAATCATGGCCTTCACTTGGCCCTGGCACAAATGCCTCAGCCATTAAAGTTTGCGATCATTGATTAGTAATGCATTACACGCTCAGCGGTCACTCGCTTTAGTAATTACAAACCAAGAAAGACCCCGTAAGTGCTCTACTAGCCACTACTTTTACCACTTGTTTGTTTACTACGCGGTTTCAGGGTCCTTTCCGTTATCTCCTTTGCTCTTTCCGCATATTTGCGATTACCGTTGGCGGGGCCTGTGGGCAATACAAGAATCCGCGGACTAATCTGCGTGACGCTACCACGATGACGACTGACAGGCAAAGAGTTCCAGCCTCAGCTAGCCCAAATATTATTCTGCTGGTTGCAGCTTTCACTCCTCGCAACACGCGATAGCAGCACCAGCTGCAGCAATGTCAATGTCTAGTGTTGCATGCCATACATTGTTCGTCCTAGTTTCCCACTCCTTCCTGATCGAGATCCTTCATCTTCATCCGTAGCAACGTCAATCTTATTGTTGGGGCCATCATCGCCATCATCGTCCGCGGCAGTAGCTTTCCAGCGTTCATTGTTCCCGATGATCTCGAAAGCCGCACGTCGATTCCCGTTATCTTGTTCGTGATGTTTTACATTCTGAACTATTCCCTGGGCAATGGTTGGAATTCTAGGTGGGGTACACCATCACTTCCCCGCTGCCGCTGGCATACCCGACAGTCGAGATGGGGATGCACCACGACCACCATAGACTGCGTAACTCGGATGATGGATCATTACAACATTCGAGCAAACCCATGTTACAATAGTGTAGTGTATGTGTTCAACGGCCCAAAACGACACCCATCTCAAACATACTAGTAATCGCATTGCTGTACTGATAATAATCTCATCTGCTGCATTTTGTGCGGCCCGGAAACACGAAAGCTGCCTTTTGTAGATCGGCGAGGGGCAGGGTTGATATCGCTCGGTGTGCCGGACGGACAAAGGGCTAGCTGGATTACGTCCGTCGACGTTTAGCTTGCGCCATCGGCCCACTGCTTTTGCCAGTGTCCATTCTTGCTTTCCCTCCCCCATGGTGCCACCAGAGATATCAATGCAAAGCATGCAGGGAAACGACCGACCCTCGAGGATGTCAGCTCTGTTCAACTCCTCAGGGCGAGCCTCATCAGCGCGTTCAAGTTCCATTCTCACGCGGTCGTCGTCACGGTCCTCTATTGCTTCCCATTCCGACTTGGTTAATGCCAATGAGCCAATGAGACCCCCAGTGATCCTCGGCATCTGTGCCATGGACATCAAGGCCAGATCAAAAGCTATGCGGGAGATCCTGACCCGTCTAGTGGAGCGAGCCCGCGGTGCCATACAAGTCGAAGTGTTCGGTGACAAGGTCATCCTCGACGAAGGTAGGTTTTTCCCCTCATAGTGTACATCTCAATCTGCCACTGAGATCGTCTCCATCCAAGACGTCGAAAACTGGCCCCGCTGTGATGTGCTCATTTCTTTCTTTTCGACCGATTTCCCTCTCGATAAAGCAATATCTTACGTTAAGCTACGCAACCCGTTTTGTATCAATCACTTGCCACCTCAGGCTTTGCTATGGGACCGCCGTCTCGTTGGTGCAGTCCTGGACCACCTCCACATTCCCACTCCCAGACGATTAGAGGTCTCACGGGATGGCGGTCCCCGAGTGGATGAAGAACTCAGACGGGACATGAAAAACAAACTCGGTGTGGAACTCGGTGGCTTTCGTGTGACCCCCGAGGTGTTTCTTCGTGAGGATGGCAACGCTATCATCATCGATGGCAAGGTTCTGGAAAAGCCATTCGTCGAAAAGCCTGTCAGTGGCGAGGACCACAATGTTTACATCTATTTTCCTGGTGGTGGCGGTCGTCGCCTGTTCAGGAAGGTGCGTTCCACAGAACTTTACTAATTTTATATACCCATCTTCCCCCGAAGGTCGGAAATAAGTCCAGTGACTTCGATTCAAGTTTAAATCACCCGAGGACCGACGGATCCTATATATACGAAGAATTCATTGAGGTCGATAATGCAGAGGACATCAAGGTGTATACAGTTGGCACAGAGTACTTTCATGCGGAAACGCGAAGATCCCCTGTCGTAGATGGAGTTGTCCGACGGAATACCGAAGGAAAAGAGATAAGGTAGTGACATTTCGACGTTTCATGACCATGAAACCTATGATTCCCCCCAGATTTATCACCCACCTCAGCGAGAAGGAGAAGTCTTATGCTGCTAGAATTTGTCAAGCATTTGGACAGAATGTATGTGGGTTTGATATGTTGCGATGTCATGGCGGGAAGCAGAGCCAGGTGATAGACGTCAACGGGTGGAGTTTCGTCAAAGGGAATGAGTCTTACTACGGTCAGCGAATTTGTATCCTCATCTTGGGAGTTTAGTTAATGATTTCCTTTACAGATAAGGCTGCTGAAATTCTCGCCTCTCTATGCATGCACGTTTCCGCGTCTCCGGGACGTCTCCTTCCGGTAGCCGAGGCAGCACCGCACGATTCATTCACCTGGCGCCTGAAAGCCAATGTCACTGTGTTCCGCCACGCCGATCGCACACCAAAACAGAAGCTTAAATTCAACTTTCCCATTGGTGATCCCTGGACGCAGCCGTTTGTCAGATTATTGAATGGGGAAAAGGAAGAGATTATTCTACGAGAAAGGGAACAACTAAACCTAGTCGCTCGTGCAGTAGAAGAAGCCAAGGCTATAGGAGCCTGTGGCGAAGACCTTGCGAAGCTCACGCAACTCAACAATGCCCTGTTCAGCAAGATTGATCTCCCCGGGACTAAGGCTCAACTAAAACCTATTTATTCGAAACGACAGGCTGGCCAGGCACGGAAGCTGACGAAGTTGACCCTAGTATTCAAATGGGGCGGCGAGGTAGTGTGATCCACGTCGACGGCTAGTCACACCATTGATTTCGATCTATCCAGTTCACCCATTCGGCAAGATACCAATCCCGAGATTTGGGAGAAACTATGAAGAAAGACCTTTCCATCATGAGTAAGCTTTTAATTGCGCAACAAATCATTTGCGCATCTCACCTATCAAACAGACAGGGAAGCCCTTCACAACGTCAAGGTACTTTCCATATGCGTCAACAACTAATTTCGTACCGAGCCTCATTGCATAGATTTATACCTCCTCGGAACGTCGCGTTATCGCATCCGCTGAAATATTTTCCGCCGCCCTTGTGGATCATCCTCTTTCCGGCCTTTCCGTATCGTCCTCTAGCCCTTCCTCACGGTCTTCGCAAGACGGAAACTCCAGTTCATCAAGCGGCCATTCCAAGAATGGCATTCACTTGCTACCTGCTCTCATCATCCGCAAAGACCTCTTAGATGATTCCAACGCTGCCAAGGACCTCATGGATGATGTGAAGAAGCGGCTTAAAATCTTATTGAGACCAGGGGAACCAGAAAAGCGACCAGAACTCACGTGGCCGAAAAGTATGAAGAAGGAACCAGTGGAAGTTGTCAAGGCACGTTCACATATGTCCTGTTCATCCATTCCGCGGAATAATCATCAAGCAGGAGGTTATCGAGCTCCTCGGCTCTTTTCGTGCCATCATGCGAAGAAATTTCGAATCAATGGATGTAGATAGGATCCAGGAGCGCTGGTCTGTATCCCCAACCTATACCTTGTATCAACATATATCCTTACCATGGTAATTCAGGTGTTGTGGTGACGAACCTTGGCTTTTCCGGGAGCGATGGGAAAAACTATTCGAAGATTTTTGCGACGTGGAACAGCGCAAATTCGACCCTTCTCGTGTCAGTGAAATATATTTTAGTTCGTGCGTTGTCGCTAATGTTGATGGTTAATAGGTGTCAGAGCTGTATGATACAATCAAATATTGTGCCCTGCACCATCGACAATTTCTTTTTTCTATCTTCCACGAAGATGCTGGCTTAGGCAAGGATCCTAGTCGAGTCCAGGATCGGAAATTACACGAATTATATGGCCGTGCGAAAGCTCTCTTTGACCTTGTTGCCCCGCAGGAGTATGGCATTGAACCGGACGAAAAGTGCGTATTCGTTCTTCCGCCCGCTGCTTTGTCACAAATATGCTCATGGTCCTCAATTAGAGAAGAGATAGGGGTTCTTACGTCACTTCCCTTACTGAAGAAGGTGGTGGAGGATCTTGAGGCTGCCCGCAACAACGGGGGTAGTTCCTTGACAGTATATTTTACGAAGGAAAGCCACATCCACACTCTTGTTAATCTTGTTCTACACTCCGGAGTTCCGATTGCGAACCGGAGGATACCAGAACTCGACTATTGTGTACGTTTCTGTTACTTGATTGTGCCCTGTTCTCGCTGATAGACTGCATTCACAGTCCCATATCACGTTCGTACTGTCACTTGTGGCATTGCATTGTACTAATTCACTATAGCTTCGAGTTGTATGAGAGGAACTTCGGGCGCGGTAATTCGGACAAGGAATACTCGATCAAGCTCTCTCTGAGTGAAGGTGCCCACTCGCCTAATGTCCTTGATTCGACCTTAGACGCCCGGCACTCCTTGAATGTTCAACCTAGGAGGTGGGTGTGACTAGCACGGTTCTGACCATTCCTTGAACTAACTATCAGATTCCAGGAAACTCACGCAACATCTACCATATAGCTTGGTTATCGAGAAGCTTTCCAAACATTTCGGAAGATTGAATGAGGTGCGTGGGCTTCGAAGTGCAGTATTCAGACCTCTTATGACTGTTCTGGTAGGACGAGGACACCGGTACAGATACTCCATTCATTGAAACGCTCCGGCTCCAACCTGGGCGATACATTACCGTCAACGACAGCAGTAGTGACGACCCCTTGTCACTTTCAGAATCATGACCGCTCAAGACCTAGCGTAATTCGTACGTCACGAGGAGAACCAAAACGACAATACATACACTAGTATCTGATATATAAAGTCTATACATTGTCCGCAGAATATTAAGGTCACGTTAATTTTCATGGGTCGGGTTTGGCTGCCGTTGAATGAGCAATGACTTAAGGACATCGTCAACTTGCTCCGGTGGTACAGGAGTAAAGGGAAACGAAAAATTCTTTAAACCTGATGAGCCATAAAGCGCACTCGAGGATTGTGACAACTGAGAGGACTGTTGAGCTAGTGCTGAAAATGAGGTCCTATTTTCTTGATACCTAACTCATGTCAGGGTTCCCGACAAGCTGCCGCGCTAGGTATACTCACAATCTGATATTGGGTCAGTCCACGAGAATATCCCATGAGAGCAGCTTACATGAATGCCTCCTTGTTTACCACATCAAGCTCGTTTATACGGTCAAGGACTACCTCCTTGAACATAGCTTTCATGAAGTGTAGAATGTCGTGCACCCTATGTTCCTTGGTCCTTGATTGATCGTGCCGTACAGTATGTCAGGCTCGAAAGTTGAACGAATAACGGTATCAGTATCACCTCCAAGGACGAAACTGCGCCATGAGGTTCAACATCCCGGTTTGGCTCTCGACAAGTGGATGGAATGTGTCCGTCAGGAACTGTACTGCAGGCTGCTTCTCTGGATAGTTCTCCGGAAATGTCATCGTGAACTTTAGAACGGATCCTGCGTAGTATCCTGTCGTGGCTCATCCATGAGTGCGCATGGACGAGCGTTAGGATGGTGAATTGATACGACACCTTTGTGCACGAACAGAACCGCATCCCAGACAAAGATATTATCCAGCGAGGGTGTAACGTACATGCCAGAGGGACAATGCTTGTTGTATCGTAGCGATGCATACTCGGTCGAGATCACCGCGCGAGCTACAGAGTTGAGCGTGGTATCAGAGGTGCTCGATGGGCCTCTTAGGGCTGGTTGCAGAGGCGGGACTGGTGAACTCTTCGCCTTGCCAGCACCGAGGTCTATCATGGGGGACGTAACCAACCCACTTAACAATGACATCGAGTAGCCACGTCTGCCTGGGATGAAGCTTTGAAGTACTTGTCAAGCTAAACTGAGGTAATTAGCCCCTGTTCGTTTCCGACACTTCCTTCTCCACTACTGAACAAATATACAAATGTCAGCCAGCTTGGCCCGCAGTCGAGAACGCGTCATCATCTATTGTAACCACCACTGTAACGTGGTCTATGGTAATCTCGGTTTGACCTTTTGTCCGTATCTCTATCTCCCCACTGCCTCTCCTGATGTCGAGCACGCCCACGAGAACGCCAACCATTGTCATGCCTATCTGCAGCACCACGTATGCTGAGCGACTCCCTACGGATCTGGGTATTATCTTTGGAATAATCCCGTTGGTCGGCTCCACCACCAAGTCGGGCCAAAAGACTACGGGGCCTATCCGGGGGTGATGCCGGTGGGAGAAACTGGCGCCCACCATCCTTCAACGAAGTCCCGAACTTCATCGTCTTTCCGCGTAATCGTGGAGGTTCCTTCATCTCTCGGTTTTTCGCATTCCAGGAGTCATGGAACCAGTCCCCAGGATCGTCGTCCTCCTGTTCTCTAAATCTCTTTTCTAACCGCTCTTTGTCCTTATGCCTTGCGCGTTTACCAACGTCTACGGGAATGTTCATACCCAAGTCGTCCGGTAAGTCGGGCAGGTCTTTAGTACTCTGCAGCGCCCTGGGTCCCCGTCCAATATGAACGGGTTCTGTAGCCGGATCATAGAAAGGACCAGTCATCAAGTTGTAAGCACTGAACGCAGAGGGCTCCACAGGTACTCCCGAGGGCCGTGGAAGTTCATCACAATCCTTAAAAGAAGAGGTAAGTTCTACGTTAGCACGCAGACAATCCACTGACATCGCCAAGGTGTCCTGTATTGGCACAATTATAGCACCATTCATCTGTGCCGATAAATCCTTCGCCACCTCGACCAATAGAAAGTTGTTTTTTCTCTTCTCGACTCTTCTTGATCAGGTTCCGCTCTTCATCAGTAACGTATTGGTATATTCGCCACAGAGTAGGACATTCCTGGGCAAGTAACCATTTACTCATCCAAATTAAGAGAGGATATGTTTCGACACACATTAATCCTATGATTCTGGGAGCCACACCGGTCACAATCATCCCCTAAGTCGGAAGTGCGTGCGGAATACCGATTAGGACAAGTCTACAGAGTATTAGTCAGGTAAATTAGCTCCTGCGGCACCTGAACCTTGTTGATATGGCCTTTCATGCCACATGTGAAGCATGTTTTGCTGATAGGACAACTTCGCGTGGAATGGTCATCGCGTGCCCCGCATGTCAGGCACTGAAGGCAAGGTCAGTGATAGGTCGTGGCTACATCGGAAAGCTTACTATCAGCACTGGGCATTCGTATGACTTGTGGTCTCCCTCTGCACCACAATGTTTGCATTTGAATATGGATGGCTTGGTTTGACCTGCTTCGTCTGTTTCGTTATCAAAGTATCGTACCAGTCCTGGAGCCTTGACTACTATTGGCAAGGAGAGACAAGATGTGTGGATGGTCCATACCTTCCTGTCCTCGTATTCCAGGAAGTCTATGTAATCGTCGTCGCATTCTACAGTTGGTGGCAGGATGACCTCGATGGAACCGACGCTTTCGGTACTGGATGCTAGCACCGAGACGTGGGAGGGTAACACCAACCTGCTCACGTCCTGACTCGGGGGTTCAGACAGAACATCGCCAGGCTGTAGCGCAGATTCTATGCCTGTGTCGGGCACAATGGATCCTTTCGTTGTATCGAAGTAGAAAAGCTGGGATTCCTCGGCTCCTGTGGCAGACAGTTCCGGTAGCGACAAAGGTGACCTACGATCGAGTGACTGTTTGTTGCGCTGGTCACTTCCGCCCTTCGGTGTATGGTCCCTAGAATTTTGTGTTGAAGTATTGACGCTTCCAGTGACGGGGCCCTTGGACTTTTTCTTTTTCTTGCTTCTATTACGCTTCTTTTCTTTGGACGCCCCTTGTTGTGTTGAGGGTGGGGGGAGTTCGTCTCCAGAGGAGATTTCGACTGACACTAGGATTGGGGAGGAATCGGCGGTCAGATCGATGATTTCTGGCATCTCTGACAGACCAAGGTTGAATCAAAGAGTGCACACGTGATCTTCTCATCTTTTGCAGGTACGACGTCAATATTTCAATGATTGTGCGCTTCGCAAACCCTCTCCTCCTGCCTTCACCAGCTAACTATGGATTTTCTTGTCATATAACCCTCCTCTCAACGTAGACTGGCGCCAGAAATGGCTAAGAAAAGCCTCTACCCTCACCACTATGGATTCGAGCATCTTCCAAAGGAAAGGCAACGCTCAAGCGCGCGCCCTAGAAAATGTTTTTTTCATGGAGGTATGTCGGTGTGTATACAATCTCTGGCTGTTTGATGAAAGATGGGAAGGCGACAACCCATGATGAACACGCAGCAAGCGTAGTCGTCGATAAACAGAGCAAGGCACAGCAAAATGAGCTCAAAGAACCAGTTCCAGGGAAAGCAATAGCGACGCCCGCGCTGCGTGCTGATGGTCCACTCGTCGCTAGTTTCTGCCATCCGTTCTCAGGACGAGAGATTGTCTGTTTCATCTCATCAAGTGGGTTCAGCTTATCCACGTGCGCTGGTTGGATCTGAACGGCCGAAATACCTGCCTGCAACGAAGTACAACTAGCCCATTACGGCCGTCCCTGAAAATGCGGTGATCATCTTACCTCAAGCTTCCACTGCCGAGGCTGATCCTGGCGATGCTCCAGTGCAAAAAGATAAAGGCCTCGCTTCCGTTACTCCCGCGGAATGTGCACACATGGTCGCATGCATTGACATTATGGATTCCGGCAGGTGTCAGGCGATGATGAGCCATTATCAGCCAAGAACTTACGGAGTGTCAAGTCTATTTCTGCCCATGCAATCGACCTTGAAATATCAACTTAGATACCATCAATGCCACATCTCCAATCCCCCAAAACCTTCAACACGGTCGTCAATGGCATTGCTAACATTAGTTTCGCCGCTTGAACATCTTCTAATCTTATCTGATGATCATTCATAGATCTATCCTTAGATGGCGTTGAGTGCATTGGGTGTAGCCTTCAAGGCATGCATCTATCATACCGCCGGATGTGGCCAGTTGACGCGGTCCTGGACAGATGATTCTGTTTCAAGCGAACCTCGGCGCCTGTGCTGCGACTCTCTTCTTCAGAACCAGACAAATTACTAGGGGTCTTTTTGGCCCAGAAAATGAAGCATAACCAATTTTGTTGTGCTTGACACTGTACCCTATCCATGGTTTACTAATCGGAGCACCTGAGAACAGAGGTGGCCATGGTTTCGATGCCACTCCCAGCACAGGTGTCTCATCACGTCCAGCATGCACAACTGGCACTACAAAACAATTGTTCATTCTGTTCGAATGTTAGTTGCATCAAGTCCAAGAGGAGCACATGATGACTCACATCAGTACACTTGCTCCCTGCTTCCAAGTTCCCATCGCATTTCTTAAACTCAAATGAGACCATAATGTCATCTTAGCAGTGCACAGAATGTGTTGCATACTTGCCAATGTTCTTTTTGTTAACCAAGAGTAAATATGGATCAGGACGAGAGGTATTTGTCCGTTCAGACGTCGGTGAGGTTGTAATGTCTGAACGGACAAATACCCAAAGCTAAGTTTATGTGCGGTGCCAGACCTTTCAGCTGCACTATTGCATCGAAAACCAGAGATAGTCAGCCAAAGACTGCCTCCTTTCCTGTATTTTTGGGGAATGCAGTCCATTGATCTGACTCCATGGACAATGCCCCAGAATCATATAGGTGACTTTCGATCTCCCCAGTGTTAATCCGTGGGGGAGGGGTGGTACGACAGCGATGTGGTCGAGATCCCTGAGAACGGGCTAGCTTTTTTCCCCGGGGCCTAGATTGCCTGTCCTGTAGAGGTATTTTGTCCACGAGGAACTTATCATGTACAACGGAAGGGCGACTGGAGGGCGGCGTTCGTGGTCCTTCCATGTCTTGGTTTCGTCAGTACTTGTGCTTGTGAGGGTCAATGATCTAAGGGATCGCCTCTGTGCAGAGCTCGAGGGGGGATTTACCAACGGTTGTGGACAAGAAATTCGGATCACCCCACAAGCCGAGCATCCTATTTCAGTGGATTATGATAGAGAATGAACCTCAGCTGCAATGCATCATTAGAAACGTCGTTTGGTTTGCATGTTGGACTCGAAAGTTAGGGATATTGTTATGCTACACCATGTCGTCTACCAAGGAACCGGTACTTGGATGTAGCCAACCAGTGTTTTATCAGAAGATCGACGACAGATATATAGAGAATCACCATGTTGACCGAAGAAAAAATGATAGAAAAAACATCAGCAGCAATTGTTGACGTTTAGTACTTAGTCAAGATAAGATTAAAGCAGGAAGGAGCAAGATAAAAAAGAAAGGCTGCAGGCATCTCCGAAGATGTCTGGCAATATATCTTCGAGGTGGTGGCAGTGAAAAGTACAGTGAGACGTACACACAACGGCCGCCCTCAGACCAGCCAAGCAAAGCGGCCACCTCGCCAAGGATGATAGAATTGCATTCAAGGCTTTGGCAAAGGAGGTAAGCTGCCGTGTTCGTCCCTGTCATAACCAAGCGGATACGAAGACAAGTCACTCATCAGCGCCAGCGTGTCCAGACTAGCTCGGTGACGCCCTTGTAAGAGTGACGGAGGTAAACTGCCCTCCGTGCCTCCATGATCGATTTGGAATGGGAAGTTGCCCAGTCCCGATGAAGCAGTGGATAGCTGGGAGGCGGTGGACATTCCCAAAGTGCGGCGACTTGGTGGGGGCGTCAGAGGAGGCAGCGCAGTGTCGGTTTCTGCTATATTGTCAGATAACGGTGACGAAGAGACGAGAGGAGCCGCTGGCAGTGGTGTTGGCACTTCAGGTCTGGCGGGATTGCAAGCTTGTTGGTATAGGGGTGATCGTGGAGGGGATCGAACAGGTCGAGAGGCAATGGGAGAGGGAGGGACAAATGGGAAGGATTCCAAGATTGAGTCCGCACGAGTGGACGTTGTTGAGATAACAGAAGTCCCCGATACACGCTTGGCTCTTTCAAGACCGTGAGCACGGGCTTGAGCTTGAGCATGTGCCAAAGCCATCTGCTGCTGCTGCTCCAGAGATGCAGACTCCCCGGTCGACAACATCGCACCAGGGGATACAAGTTTACCCATTGTGGTCCTGTAGGGTGATTTTTGGTCATGTCTTCCGACAAGACCGACATTTACCCTGGTGGCACTGCTGATGTCGACAATTGACCCCGCCTGAGTACTCACGCTCTCAGGTCGACTCGACTGGTCTCGTTGGGCCCATGGAAGACTGGGGGGCTCCGGATGGAATGCACTATCAGCTTGTGACTTCTTGGAAGCGACAGATGGCGCTCGTGACGCAGAATGATTCTCGTCATCGAATGGATCGCTGCGATTGAGGTGCTCCTCTTCCGCTTCGTCGACAACGTCCGTAGGGCCGAAAGAACTTGCTGCAAGAGGTGAACGGACTGGAGGACGCGAAACAACGGGGGGCGCCTTCAGACTATCTGCGGACAAAGGGGATGACGGCGATGAGGCACTTGATGCTTGTATCACCTCTGCCTTTACTTTTCCGAGAACCTGTCGGACCGCGCCTTGTCCCTGCGTGACGATCATCGGGGCTTCGTTCAGGAATTCACTTGAATAGCTGCCACTGGTCATGCAGGACGCACGCGAAGAGCCGGAGCGCTGAGAATGAGCATAATGCGGGGCAGGTTCACGTAACGTGTTAGAGGAAGAAGCGCTTTCCAACGAGAGATCGGAAGGACGCGCGGGGCGAACGGGAGATGAAGGAAGTAAAACTCCTGACTCCGACCGCGAAGGAGTTCTTGAAGTGGAAGCCGAGGAAGCAAGTGCAATAGGGATGACATTGGTGCCATTTGTGCGCGTTGAAATAGTTTGTATGGACTGTGTATCATCGAAAGGATTGCCGGGTGGTTGCTGAGGAGGGGAAGGAGGATCACTAGGGGGAGCTGCCGCGTGTGGAGAGTTGGGAGAAACGTCTATGACGCTCACTACAGGAGAAACTGGACGTAGTGGATCAGGCTGCGAAGGGGTTTTCTCTGTGGGGTCTGGTCTATTGAGAACGGTTGCCGCAGGAACTGGAACGTCGGGTTTGTTCTCCACAGTGGGGTTGCGAGTACTGCGAAGTCGCAGACGACGACGATACAAGAAAAAGACCAGGAGGGCGCCGACTACGGCGAAGAGACAAGCAACTATTGCACCGGCGAGGGCGCCCGAGCTGATGCTGCTCCCACCACTCCCATCAGCGCTCGTTGATGAACTTGGACGACAAGTAAAGGTGGGACATGCGTTGCACGATCTGACGGCAAGATAGTTAGCGAGGACGGATAACAGGAAACCGAAGAAACCGACTGGCTGATCAGAACGCAGCTTTCTTGTGCAGAACAAGCGCAGGCTGGTGGCTGGTCTGGGCACGATACACACTGCCTTGGGAACAAATCCAGGTGCATCGATAAAGAGGACGAAGAGACAAAAGCGAAAGACAAAGGAATGTGTGGTATACTGCACTGGGTTTTAGAATGAGATCCGTATGTAATGAAAACGCTGTCGTCGACGAGCAACGCGTCGGTAATGAAGAGGGAGACAGGCGGAGACGGGCAATCTGTTGTCGACACCAACTTCTCACGACGACTCATATGTCAGGCACATACCACCATGATCTCTGTTGAGGGTCTATCGTATTACCATGACCCTACCCTTCTTCCTTCTCTGCAAGATGTATCCCTGCATCTTCCGCCAGGGTCCAGAACTCTCTTAGTGGGTGCAAACGGTGGTAAGTAGGCCGCCACTTTCTCCCGTCGCAACGCCCATCATGGTTTGTGTCGCGAAGCTGGCAAGTCAACCTTGTTACAGATTCTTGCTGGAAAACGTCTCGTGAAGAACGCAGACATCCGCATCAAGGGTAAAGATGTCTTCAGAGACTTTCCAAGCGGAGTGGCGTTTCTTGGCACTGAGTGGTGAACCATTATCATTCTTCCCTGTTGGCATTAAATTCAGTTACACCTCGTGTTTTTAAGGGCAATGAATCCTGTAGTTCGGAGTGACATCCCCGTTTCTACTTTCTTGGACTCTGTCGGAGGCTACAGACACAAGGAGCGCAGAGATCATCTCCTTGATATCCTAGATGTAGATCTAGATTGGCGCATGCACGCGATTTCCGACGGCGAGCGGCGTCGTGTCCAACTCTGCATGGGCCTCATGGCTCCATGGGACGTCTTATTACTCGATGAGGTGAATTTCGTCCATTTCGCGGCTTGAAAGCTTGAGGGGTCGTTCTCGTGTTAATGGCGTAACCAGGTTACAGTAGACCTCGACGTACTAGTTCGTGACGAGTTGCTCACATTTCTTCGACAAGATAGCATCGAACGTGGCGCGACTATCCTCTGTGCGTAGACGGCGTGACCTCTCTATTCATTTCGGCTCACATGCGAGCAGATGCTACCCATATCTTTGATGGTCTTAATTCCTTCCCAACCCATGTAGCACACATGCGTCTCGGTTCCTTTGTAACTGATCCCACACCTTGGCCATTTGCTGCATCCCGTGACCTCTACCACACGGCTCTTCATTGGCTGAAGGAGGACCGCGAACACCGCCTCGAACTTGAAAGGCAAGGTCGCAAGACTCGAGGAGCTACAAGGAATGAGGTCAGTAATTCCGGCAATCTGGCTTTCGTATACTGCTCATCAAACTGGGTAGACTGTCCCTAGAGACTCCGAAATATTTTACAAGAAGTAAGTTTTCCTGTTCTTATTTGCCCTTCCTGCCTAATGATTGCCACTAGATATGACTATCACCATTAGTATTAACCATATCCATTTAAATTTACCTTGTCAACACCTTGTAGCCTCAATGCATCATTTATTGTATTCAACATGCATTGCAGATGCATGCTAGCATTTTATTTGTGGATGGGGTAGTACCCTGTTTTTAGTTGGAACCAGCTTGAACTTGCATGTCATATACCTTACCCCTGAGTAAACTCATGAGGGGTACAGGTTGGCCTCTTGGTACCCACAGGTTTACCCCTGCCAAACACTAAGCCCAAGAGGGCAGAGTTTGTGTGGAACATTCGAATGCCAGTGTTATTGTCGCCATCAAAGTTTAAGGTTGAATGTGTCTCTGTCGTTTGAACTAGGTGCGTTTCCGCGCAGATGTAAAGTATACATGTAATCTACTTGGGCGGTGAAAAAACCAAAGTGCCGAGGGGGTGCCGACGACGGTGTAAGGGATAGTACGGGTGAATAAACCATTGCGTTACGCGTGCAACAGATGTCGGGGAAATGGCCACCTCTTGGCGAACAAGGGAGACAAGTTTCACCGACCTTCTGGAGTGTCGTCCCCATGCTTCAGGCTCCCGATTTATGAAGTCTGACTGCTCTCTGAACCCCTTAACTGTCCATTGTACGACTGATATTAGTATTCCAGCTGGCGGCTGCTCTTCCAGGACGGACCTGCAGGGTAAGCTGGTCTATTCCATCGCGAGATCACTTAACCGCATTCCACATGCTTCAGTGCCTAAATTCGGGGTTAGATGAAGGATACCCATTGCACCCCTTAAAGATTTCGGGGTCGGAGTGCTTGAGTGCACGGGAATCTGCGGACACGGCGTCAAAGGGGCTGAGAACCTTTTTTGCTGTGAGTAAATGGGCGAATTCATATTCCTCGGCAGATTGTCCATCGGTCTTCTTGTTGGCACAAAGTACCAAGAGTATAGGCATTGTTCCTGCACGACAGTCTTGACGTTCGAGTCATCAGTGTCTGCAAGCTATGGGCGGTGTAACCCATTAGCACACATACAACCACTATGTATATCCCTTGTCTCCAATTTTCCATAGTGATCCATTTCTTGTTGTCACCTGCGAGCCACCTGCGTATGGTAGCCTTTGGATCCAGGATTACTCGCATCGATTCAAGAATGTGGGGGTGCCATAGGCCAATAGGTAAGGGTAAAGCCAGATAGGCTTGCACTTCCGTTTGACGCGGCAACATCGAGGAGGGTCTTGGTCTGATTGCGAGCTATGTACGGTTCAAGCTTGATACTCACGCCTTGACGCACACGATATACACTTACCAGAAAGTGGTCAAGGTACGAACTGGTTATGTAAGTGTTCTTGGATGAATGGTACCTAGAAATGGCTTGCTCTCCCCTAGTGGTCCGACTCAACTGCCCAAGAGTTCATTAAGCGCACCTTGAAGCCTATGTCATTGCCAATGTCGCGCACGGTATCCGCGTATCGGCGGTTGGGCGATTCCGAGACACACTCGGACGTTGAGCAGAATTGCGCATTCGACTCGGACACGGATCCACCAGAGGATGCTGCGTTCGGCAGCCCAGAGAGACGAAGACAAACTGAGAAAAAGCTCCTTCAAAAACTGGACCTGAGGGTCGCCTTTCTCGTCCTCGTCTACATATTGAACTATGTAACCTCTCTCGGTTCTTTCATCTTTCCCGCTGGAAACTTACCCGAGCCAAGATGGACAGGAATAATGTAGCGTGAGGATGTTCCGTGCAGCACTATTGTCTGTACCCTCCGTACTGATGTTCGGAAAGGGCCGCGAGACTGAAAGGTCTGGAAGAGGATCTCGGAATGATGGGTGAACAATTCAATACACTGGTCAGCATCCTCTATGCAGGCTACGTGTTGATGCAAATACCATCGTAAGTATATCGCTTTTGACGCTCAATCGCATTAATGTCCAGGAATTGGCAGAAATATATTCCTTAATCAAATTACAAGGCCGTCTGTATACATCTCTTTTTGTATCTTTCTGTGGGGATTCTTTTCCATCAGTACCGGTCAGGATGCTGTTTGCTGCCAGTCGCGTTCTGCCATAATCTGAACTTAATTTTACAGGTGCAGCTTCGAGGTTAGTTATTATAAAGTAGGCTTTCCACTGACGGTTTGCTCAACATGGAAGCATAGTTTTCACTCAGCCCTTGTATCTCGGTTTTTCCTCGGGTTCGCTGAGGCGGTATACTATCCTGGCATTCTATTTATGCTTACTAGATGGTAAATATCTGGGATCATTGGCAGGCTCTTTTGCTCACACTCCTACCTTGAAGGTATAAACGCGACGAGCTTGGCTTGAGGATGGCATACTTCACTTGTGGTAGCTCACTTGGCAATGCCTTTGGTTCCCTTATTGCATCAGGGGTCCTTACCACAATGAACAATAGACTTGGCTATGCAGCTTGGAGGTGAGCATCGACCAGTGATAAATTGCAGACTCACTCCAATTCCATTACAGGTGGCTCTTTTTTATTGAAGGTGTCGTAACATGCATTCTCGCTGTCGTTGCCCTTTATATTGTTCCCGATTTCCCTACCACGCCTGCTTCCTGGCTCACAGCTGAAGAGCGGATGCTTGCTCAACAAAGGTTGGAGGAAGATCTGAAGGGTGTCGAGCGTGACCCTTCAAAGAGTGTTCAGGAATCTGGCCTTGTAGAAGCGCTCACTGATTGGACAGTGTGGTGGCTGGCCATCGCATTGACCGCATTGAATGCTGCACTGTCCTTTGGACCTTTCTTCCCTATATTAGCTGCTACTATGGGTTACGATCCAACAGTCACACTTTTGTTGTGTTCTCCTCCATGGATTGTGGGTGTAACAACGTCATTCATCATTATGCGGTTCGTTTTGTGGTCAGCGCTTTCCATTCAAGATCGTTCAAACTGTTTTTACAGACGTTCTGATGCGACTGGGAACCGTTTCTGGTATATTACTGGCCCACTCTTGATGGGTGTCATTGGTTTTGCCCTTGCAATCTCGACAATGAACACTGCTATCCGCTATTTGTCCCTGTAAGTCTAGTCCTTTCAGTTGTACGATGTACGTTCCACTCACTAGCAATGTAGTTTTTTCATGGCCCAAGCTACGGTCTCGTACATTGTTTTGTTGGCATGGGTAAGCAACTCGATAGAATCATCATCCAAGCGGGCAGTCGCCATGGCCTTTATCAATACGTGTGCAAGTGCTGGAAACATAGGAGCATCGTGAGTTCTCGGTCTGTATGTTTTGCCACACTTATGGGAAACAATAATAGCTACCTGTGGTTAGCTTCTTGGGGGCCGTCATACGCTAAATCATACGCGATCTGCATCTTGATGTGTTTAATAGCCATTATGATGTTATGGGTATATCGGCTGCACCTTGTACATCTCAACAACAAAGCAGCATTGAATGAGCGTGCTCTAGGCTTACCTGCAGGATTCAGGTATTTCACGTAGATGTTCGTGCACAGTAGTACTGTGCCATGTAATGAAGTGTAAACGTCACGTGACAAAAGTGCTGTAAGGGGCAACGACTACGTTATCATTGAACAGGAAATCTTCTACTACATATCTAGGCTCTTCCAACGCCTGGTTTTTGTGGAACGTCTGTGTGTTGGAACTGAGCTCTTATTGAAGTTGATGAGCACCATCAGAGCACTGGAAACGGGCTGGAGCTTCACACAAGTAGGTGGTGGCAAGGGAACGAAAGATGGAGAGTGGCTCCCTGTGACCAATTTCCCGACTACGGTTCACGTAGAACTCCTCAAGCTGGGGAGGATACCTGATCCTGTGGGTGGTACACTTGTCGCAGTGACATCCTTGCTATACTGATGGACCTTCCCACAAGTTCCTTGGTGCGAACGAATGGGAAGTGCAATGTGAGTCTATCCATCGTCATGGCGGCGAGATGATTGCTACTTCATTGACGTTGACAACAGGGATCGGAGAGTCAGACTGGGCATTTAATAACATCTTCACGGTCATCGATACGGATCTCGCCAAGACGCACGTAGACCTTGTTTTCGAAGGTCTCGACACCTATGCCACTGTCACTCTCGTGAGTTGATGTCAATAACATTTCTTGCTTGATGTATCTCATCGGATGATCACAAGAACGGTGAAGTGATATTAGAGTGTGTTGCATATCAATTTATATATTCTCGTTCTGATCCTCATGGTAGGACCGAGAACCAATTTGTGACGTACAGAGTTGCTGTGAAACAGCACATACGGCCAGGTTCCAATAACCTGGAGATAATCTTTAGTAGCACATTCAAGAAAGTGAGCTACACCGGCAATGATGCCCAACGTAGCATTGACGCCAAGATATCAGGGCAGAGAGCTCGAGAAGGACAACGGCAAGTTCCAACTTTGGAACGGTGATTCCAGCCGATTGCATGTGAGGAAGGCACAATACAAGTGTGTAGTTCCTTAATACATCTAGCCCGAGACTCACAAGGAATTACTGCAGTTATGGTTGGGACTGGGGCCCAATACTCATGACGGTCGGACCATGGAAACCTGTTGGCCTTCATGCATATGACGTATGCATCATGGATATCGACATAAGGTGCAGAGTCTCAGAAGTATTGGATGCAGAGGCTATCGTGAACGTGGGACTCTCAGAGAACGTCCATGGATCGATATCAGTGACTCTCAGCGATGTCAACGGCACAGTGGTTCGTTGTCACGAGGGGACTACTCTAGAGTCTGGAAGAACACACACGCAGTTCACCTTTATCCCTGGAGAAATGGATCTTTGGTATCCCGTGCACTACGGGAAACAGCCTCTTTACACTGTTGAAGTCCAAGCCAAGGGTGCTGTAGGTTACTCGCTTGACCATGTGAGTTTGAGAATGCTTATGCCCATGCGTTTAGTGCGGACGCATTCTGGACTGCAGGCGCGAAAGAGTTGCATTCCGTCGCATTCGTGTAGTCGAGGAAGAACTAGTTGATCAGCCAGGGAAGACATTTTTGTTCGAGGTCAACAACATCCGAATATTCTGTGGTGGCTCAAACTGGATCCCAGCCGATTCTTTCCTTACTGCGTTAGTGAATGTTTCAGATCCCCAAAACAGGTTTATGATTGATCGGTATAACCCTAGAATAAGTCCACAGAGATATCGTGCTTGGCTTCAGCTGCTAGTTGACGGTAACCAAAACATGGTTCGAATCTGGGGAGGTGGCATTTACGAAGCAGATGTCTTCTATGATACCTGTGATGGTATAGGCCAACCGCTATCTTATATCACTGTTCGACTAATCCCATCATAGAACTCGGGAGTGAGTCATTCCTTGATGCACGGTGGTTAGACAGTTGATAGAACGGTCACCACCATGTAGTCCTTGTATGGCAAGATTTTATGTTCAGTTGCGGACAGGTGGGTTTTGCCTCCTAAAAATGTGTTCCGCTCATTTTGTTCTTTTCCTCAGTACCCGGGCTATGATTCTTTCTTGAAGCTCGTCGAGATAGAAGCCGAACAAAATATCAAGCGGCTCCGCAATCACCCCTCCGTCGCCATTTTCAGTCAGCTCCCCCCTTTCCTCCCCGACTACTGTTGATCAAAAGCCTTGCAGCTGGAAATAACGAAGATTATCAACTCGCCGAATCCCTTAGTATCGTCGATTACGCTGACGAAAGTTCAGATTATAGGTGTACCAAGTTTCCAGCCCGTTATATTTACGAGCACACGCTCCCATCCATCGTGAACAAACTTTGCGACATTCACTATCGCAGGGGTTCTCCGTACAGTGCTCCTGGGGTACCAACGACCGATCCGACGTTGGGAGACCTACACCAGTGTATGTGGCAGTCCTCTATGTTTGGACTACCAGATGAAAGGGATTGTCTCATAGGGAACGTTTGGCATGGAACCCAGGAACCCTGGCAAAGTTGGGACAAACTATCCGGGCGGTTTGTATCGGAATTTGGAATGTGTGATCATTCTTTTCTTCTGGACAGGACACGGTGTCCAAACTAATCCTCTACAGGCAAGGATTCCCTAATATCCGCACCGTTGATCATTGGTTGCATGGTTGCAGAGAGGAACGCTTCCCCCAGTCTCGGTGGGTGTTTGTCTGTTCAGTTACCCTTGCGGCAGTGCTGAAACGGATAAATAAAGGCTCAACAACCAGCACAATAAGGCGGCGGGATTTGAACGCCGATTGGAAGTACGGATGATATTCATATCTGCACACCCAGCGCCTAATGGCCTCCAAGGTTTACCTTGTGGAGAACCTGAGACACGGCTTCGATATGGATAGGTGGATAACCGGTTGATAAGGCATAACCCGTGTTTGACCTTGGAGCGCAGCTATGTGTATTTCACTCAAATCATGCAAGCCGAGGCCCTTGCAACAGCGTATCGCCTCTGGCGGCGTAATTGGCGTGGAAAAGGCAGGGAGTATACTTCTGGTGCTTTGGTGTGGCAAGTGCGCATTGGGGACTCTCATTTGGTATCAACTGAAGCCGATGTGAAATAGATGAACGACTGTTGGCCAACCACATCTTGGGCAATCGTGGACTATTTCATGCGGCCCAAGCCTGCCTTTTTTGCGATTGCGCGCGAACTGAATCCTTTCACGGTGGGCATGACTCGCAGGGAAAGGAAAGCGTACCCGGACGAGTTGTCGGCTGCTTCCTTCACTATCGAAACGATCTTAGAGGTATGGGGAACTAATAGCACCTTGACAGAAAAGAAAGCCAGACTCGAGTTGAGTTTATTCGAGTTAGACTCGGCCTGGTCAGACAAGTACACCATGGACGTCGTACTAGCCCCCAATTCGAGCACCGAGTTGTTCTGTGATCAACTACCTGGCCAGCCCGTGCGTACCAAGCTGAACGAGGTTCCACGTACGATTATCGTGTCTGCTCGTATACTTGACGAAACCAGGCGCGTTTTATCGCGGTCTTCAAACTGGTATGGCTAGTTTAGAGATACAGTGCACTTTTCTGCTATCCTGACTATCACTCCTAGGCCGGAGCCCTATAAATATATCCTTTTCCCTGCTGTCAAGGATTTAGGATTGAAAATAATGACTGGTAGTGACGGGGAATCAGTTGAACTTTCAAGTGAGAAACCTATCAAAGGCATCGTGTTAGATGTGGAGGGCGAGGACGTTATGTGGAGTGACCAAGGAATCGATCTCGTTCCAGGAGATCCCCAAATCGTCAAGGCCGTTGGACTCAGAGGTCGGGATGTCATGGTTCGATTTTTAGGTGACGGCTTGGTGTAAGAGGGGCCTGTGGTGCTGAAATGCTGTTGGGGAAATGTAATGAACTGGAATTCCATATGGACTAAAAGGGATTCTGACATGGGGCCGCATCGACTGATCAATGAAATGCAGGTCACATCAACGTTGCATCATACTAGTTGGCAAAGACGTTATTATTAACCGCCAGGGAAGACGCTACAGTTCGTAATCAGCAAGAAGCCCCTGAAAGACCAAAAGAACTAGTTAATGTACAGACTACAGCACAAAGACTGCAAGACAGGCATGACATGTAGGGATTAGATGCAACAGTCTAAGAGGAGGTGGCCAAGTGGTTTGACTCCTCGCTAGGATGTAGAGGGAAATAACTGTAAATACTGATAATGCAGAGTGACAATCACAGCAAGTGCAAAGTGATAGCCTTTGTAGAAGGCCCAGGATATGGAAGAGTACAGGTAACTCAGAAGCGCGTTGCGAGATGACGAAAGAATCGCGGAGATGTCAAACGTATGTGGGAAGGAATGGTCACATAACGATGCACCTGCTGGATTCTGGTTGATCGCCTTGGCTATGAGGCGAGCGCTTCTCGATCTCCGCAAGACAGAGTTCGAATACTTTGCCTTGGATTGGAATGAACACTAGTTCAGGGGTCATTAAAAATTTCCCAGACTTACCGACGTGGAGATTATTCTTCGCACTTGTTTCCACCCATGCGGCTTGCTTCGTCTTGGCGAACTCCTCGCCTTCGTTAGGTTGAACTTGTCTACTGGTCTAGATGTTAGGAAACGACCGAGGGGTACCATGAGAAAAGAGCGCACCTTGACTGCAAATCGCTCTTTGCACCGACAATTACGCAGGGGATTTCGTTTTTGCCACAGAAGTCGATGATTTTATCATAAACAATCTTGACCATGTCAAAGGATCGTCTCGAGTTGATGGAATATACAAGGACGTAGCCGTGTATACCGATGGCGTGTTTCGAGTTGAGAATGGAATATTCATCCTAAAGGAGAGTATGTTGGACAGAGCGCAAAGTGGGTCGGGGGAGATGGACAGACCTGACCAGCGGTGTCGATGATGTCACAATCGTATTCTACGCCCTTGTAGAGGACAGCTTTAGAGAAGGTGCTCTCGATGGTGGGGTAGTACGCCTCTATGAAGTGATTTTCTATGAATTGTATGACGAGGGAGGACTTTCCTGCATAAGAGAGGACGAACTAAGTGAGAGGCATGGGATGCTAGGGCCCACGTACCAACTGAGCGAGAACCGAGAACGGCAATCTTTCTCTTCTTCATAGAGGCGGCCATTATAGATGGGGCGAAGACCAAGTGATACAATAAAAGAGGGAAGACAGAAGAGAAAGACGAGTGGAACTGTACGACGACAAAGAGCTGGAACGTGGTTGACGGGATGTGTGTCGTGGATAAATTAGGGGCGCACCAGGACCGACTCTCCCTCCAAACATACCCACCCACCGTGTGTCCTTTCCG
>JAYMGJ010000526.1:0-38951 GCA_037178675.1 Scleroderma bovista
ACCGCGCGCGAGCAACAAACGCGATTACGTCGAACAAATGGTGCTGTGGCTTCAACACCAAGAAGCTATCTATTACAAAACTGCCTACCACGCCTGGAGACAGCTTAGGCGCTCCACAAGGATGGATTCCGTCGACGGAAGAACTAGCGGTGAGGTTGTCGGCTCGGATGCTGGCTCTGGGATGAGTGGTCCTCTGGATGAGGGGGCTGGGGATGCCATGCCATCAGGTATGTCACTCTCAAGCTGCAACACTGGTAGTCATTGAACAGGTCGGTTGCACTAGGGAGAGCCCGCTACAAAGTGGCGAAGGTCCCTTACCGCCGTGGGGTTTCCATTCAAGAGTTACAAACTGACTACAAAGCAACCGACTTTCTCTCTGCACTCAAGCATTTTCTGACCTTCCGCGCGACTCGAGACAACATTGTGTTCCCTGTCGAATCGGATCGGATTGATGTATTTAGTCGGTTATATGTCAAAAGTGCACCTAGCGTGGTCACAGGACACGGCAGTGTCTGGCAGAAGATTCGTGCCAGGCCAAAGGTCACCGCTCATGGTCGCAAGGCCAAATCCCCTGCAAGATTCGATATGGCATTTGTGTGGGACGAAGGATGTCAACAATCTTTTTTGGCTGGGCCTGATGGTAAGTACCAGGTGTTTTCGACGAGAAGAGTGTGTGCTGACAAGTATTTGACTGCAAGTTGTGCGTATCGTGCAAGTTCAAGTCATTTTCAAGCTGCCAGAGCATCTCGGGGTTCACCCCCATCCACTGGCGTACGTCGAATGGTTCACTGCACTCCGGCGGTGAAAAGATAACAATGTGTTTGGGTGGCTGCTCCCTCAGATGAGGTGCATTCGACCCAGGGACTTCTGGAGGTCTGGCAAGGCTCCCAAGGACTAAGGAGACTAAGAAACTAGAGAGTGGAAGGGTGGTTCAGTCACTCCAAGACTGAGCTCAAAGATATACACTGAAGAGAAGGATGTTGCTTAGTAAGCTAAGTACAAGCCTACATAGCTAAGGTAAAGAGTCCAGTATCAGTACTACCAATCTACACACCTAGAGACAGGACTGTCTCTACAGTGGCGTGAGCCTGTTTCTGGTCAATACATCATAACCCGTTCCACATGCAACCACCGGCCCAATGTCTTGGTGATCAGCGTTGATCGGTTCGCGCGCCCTTGCCATCTTCAAGGGCAGTGTGGCAGACATATCAGTTTGGATTGGTCGTCAGATAACGTGCTGGAGACGGTGAGCGCCTTTCACGTTAACTCGTATATTGATTTAGATACATTTGTGGCCCTTGGTAATTAATAGTACTGGATGACAAGGACCTTAATCTCATTGAGGGAGCAATGTAATGATGACAACACAGGCTATGTTGAACACATAGTGTGAATGACAGCTACAATGACTATACGAGCTGTTGGGACGGCGCTATCAGCAATATCGGTGACTGTGTGCTACATGTCATGTGGTGACAGCTTGACAGCGCTACAAATCACCTGCCGGATGCGACATATGACACTCGCGTCTCTAAGTGACATGGTACCTCAGTGGCTATGCTACGTAGCAAAATGTTTTTCCTGATGCAGGGACTGGTTGCATGTACTAGGGACTGGTTGCATGTACTAGGGACCGGTTACATGTGCCATAGGCCGGAGGAATGATCCTCAGACATGCACCATAATTTAATAACATCACTCAATAGCTACCGGTGTGCGTTACACGGCCTGATGTGATGTTCCTGTGACCGGTGTAATGTGCCAGGGACCAGTTGCATGTCTTAGGGACCGGTTTCATGTGCCATAGGCCGGAGGAATGATCCTAAACTCACAGACATGCACCATAATTTAATAACATCATTCAATGGCTTCCAGTGTGTGTTACAGAGCCCGATGTGATGTTCCTGTGGCCGGTGTAACATTCCAGAGGCTGGTGTAATGTTCCAGGGGCCAGTTGCATATGCCAGGGACCAGTTTCATGTCCCATAGGCCGGAGGAATGATCCCAAACTCACAGATATGCACCATAACTCAAAACAATCACTTAATGGAATCAGATATGTATTCCAGTGCCTATGAGACTAGCACCCTGGCCTGACCATACACTATGGTGACACCCACACCAAGGCCGGATTATATTTTATGGGTACCCTGGCTGGACTGTATACTATGGTGACACCGGTACCCTGGCCTGACTGTAAACTATGGTGACACCAGTACCCTGGCCCAACCATAAACTATGGTGACTGTCACGACCATGACATCCGATCACCCTGTACCCTATTATCCGATCGCGTCCATGCGTTCGCCATCCATTTTATTGTATGTACTCCCTTTTCCGTTTCTCTCTATCTGTCCTGTATCGCCACCGATCGGTGAGCGCATTGTCCAATCTGTCTCTCTGTACTATTACCTAATATGTTTCCTTTCTCGTTTCCGGTTACTATATGTTCCCGTCCCGTTGCATTACTAATACAATACTCATCGGTAATCCGGTTATTGCACTTACCGTACTTACTCAGCGCGCAGCGTGACTGCGCTCGTCATTCGTCAGTAATCCCGACTTCCCGTACATCGCCTCATCCGTTCCACTCAGTATAAATACCTAGATACTTGGTCTGTTGTAGTTTCAGTTCGAATATTGAATAAGATACTTCTCATCTGTTCTCTCTTCGTGCTCTCCATCTCTATCCTCGTACAAGCACTTGGTCGTAGACCGTTTACCCTCGGACTCTCCGTCAGACCCTCGGTCGGCCTTCCTATTACTCGGGAAGCACGACTATGCTACGTAGCATCTCGGTCTTACCGCTAGGCCAACCTCTGACCCCCAGATCCCCCATAGAGATCAGATCGGTGAAGAACCGGTCTTGACAGTGACACCCACACCAAGGCCGGATTATATATTATGGTGACACCGGTACCCTGGCCCGACCATACATTATGGTGACACCCACACCCAGGCCGGATTGTACATTACGGTGACACCAGTACCCTGGCCAGACCATACAATATGGTGACACTGGTCCCCTGGCTGGACTGTACACTATGGTGACACCCACACCCAGGCCGGATTATATATTACAGTGACACCAGTACCCTGGCCCAACCATAAACTATGGTGATACCCACACCCAGGCCAGAGTGTATATTACAGTGACACCGGTACCCTGGCCAGACTGTACACTATGGTGACACTGGTACCCTAGCCCGACCATAAACTATGGTGACACCTACACCGAGGCCGGACTGTATATTATGGTGACACCAGTACTCTGGCCTGACTGTAAACTATGGTGACACCCACACCCAGGCTGGATTATATATTACGGTGACACCGGTGTCACACACCAAACGTGTTTGGTACTGTGGATATGGAGAAAGTTAGCCGATGAAACTAATGCGAAGAACGTACCCAAGATCTGTTGAAAGATTGTCCCGACTTGAGGGATACAGACAGCCCTCGCTATCCATATCACGCAAAGTCAAGACTATCCTTATGTGAAGAATGAATACAAGCTCGTTGTAGCCATCTATTGCACGAGAATGACTATGCTGATGTGAGAGATGAATGCCAACGCTGACAGTCATCTATCGCATGAGAACTGCCAAGAAGCAGAAGAATCCAAGGATTGATGATCATTTCAGTATGAGAGAGGAATGCAACCTACTGCAGTCCAACTCCCATACCAGAACAACCAAAGAAGCAGAAGAAACAATAGAAAAACGAAGGAGAAAAGGAAGAATCATTTTTAGCACCCAAATGTCAAATTTAGGTGCCCAGTGCCGGCATTCCGATATTTTGAATAGCTCCACCATTTTTGAAGCTATCAATCATGGGACTATACCATCATGGAGCCTAGACCGTGGTCTATCTGCCTGTCAAGTTCCGACGTAAATCTGTTTATTTCCCACGGAGATATTCCACCCGCAATCCAGACACCCACTTCATCACTCACTATGGAGTCCGCATTTTCTCTGGAACGTTTCTCCGCTATTGCAGCAGACCTCAACTACGTCCTGCTCTTGGGACAGCCTCTCCCTGAGCTCCTGTGTACTGTCTGGTACATATCTTCCCAGCCTGCTCCCCCAGTCCCTCTCATTCTCGGTCAGTGCGTTCTCCTTGTCAGTCCTGCGTCGCGCACATACTTTGGTCGTCTCAAGTCTATCGTTAGACTTGAAAATTCATACCTGGTCGTCTCTGTGTCTCCTGAGTCCTCTGCATATGGTCCTTTCATCCCAGAGTCCTGTCACATCCATCTCCCTCTATCATTCATCTTGCTTCCCTGGACACGTCGAATCCGCTATTCACATTTCACTTCCCTGCTATCCCACAACAAACACAAATGAAACAGTGCTCTAGAACCCTTCTTAGGAGCCCTAATAGAGTACAGAACCTTCCCCTTACTGCTCAAGGGAAGACTGCACTTCGGGAGCACCAAATTTCGCGTTTTTGCTCTACAGAAGCTCAATCCAAGGGATTTGTGACACTCTGTGACCAGCTGTGACTCTACTTGTCATTTCAGGCCCCCTGACACTGCTCTTCTGGTCGGATCAATTCTTTTATTATCCCCCAGCCACTCCCATCAGTGGCACTGTTTCAGAAGCTCATCTCCAGATCTAAAGTTCAATAAATCATAGGTTGTGCTTCCCTTCTTTCTGAGTCACACAGAGTCACTCTGGCTCACTCTGACTCACTCTGCTGCGCATTATTCATCCCCTCTTGGCTTTACTAATCCCCATTACTCCCCTTACCAATCACTTACCAATCATCCTTCAAATCATGCTTATCATGCTGCTTATCAATTCATGACTCATGCCCCTATGATTCATATGCATTATGTCATCGCATATGCTCATTTAGCTTCGATCTACTCATCCCATGCTTTCCCCCCCTCTCTTTTGGGCCCCATGCAATGATTTTTCCATATTCTTGGTTATACACCCCTTTTTACCTATGTTTTTGCTCTTTCCCTTGGCTCAGCAGCTTGTTCAGGCTCTCCCCATCGATGACTCAGCCTGATTACACTGCTTATCAATCGCTTACCAATTTCTTACCAATTTCTTACCAAGCACTTAGTCATTTGTGCTTACAGGGCCACAGCCCCTCCTATATATAAACCAGCAGCCAAAGGCTGCAAGGAAGTGTCTGCTTCCCCCTCAATAAAGCGACCACATTCACTCTCCCTCACTGTCTATAAGCTCCCTCTTTGTCTTTGGACTTGTAGGTCACTCAGTGCTGGCCTAAAGCTCCTATATTGTTGTTTATCAGATATATCTTGTATCTGATCATTTCTCTAGGCTCAAGCGCAGTCTAGCATCTCTGTCCACTCCATCCCATCACTGTCCATCGCATTCTTGAAGCAGGAACTGTCCCCTTGCTTCCCTGTTGCTCCATCACTGCTATTACACCCCTATCATCAATCTATCATCGCTCTTCAATCCCAGGACTCTTCCTAACCACTGTGGTAGGCTGAAGAGGAGTCAATACCATCCCCAGTCGCATATCATCCCCATCAGAAGCCCTTCCCTTCCCTCCTGCATCCTGCCTGAAGGCGTGCAGCACATCCCCCTGAGGAGATTAAATACCAAAAACACAAAGGAAGACCACCACTCGCATTTTGCTGTCATTTGGTGTTGGTTGTTGGTTGTTCTGACCTCTCACTTAGGCGCACACCAGTACCCTGGCCGGACCGTACACTATGGTGACACTGGTACCCTGGCCCAACCATAAACTATGGTGACACCTACACTGAGGCCGGACTGTATATTATGGTGACACCAGTACCCTGGCCTGACTGTAAACTATGGTGACACCTGCACCCAGGCCAGGCCCTATATGATGGTGACACTGGTACCCTGGCCCAACCATAAACTATGGTGACACCCACACCCAGGCTGGACTGTATACTATGGTTAAACTACACACCTTGGCCAGACCATACACTATGGTGATACCTGCATCCTGGCCCGACCCTTATTATGGTGACAACCCACCCCCAGGCTGGACCATATATTATGGTGACAATTTCACACACAGGCCAGGCCATATATCATGGCAACACCCTGTAGTCCGGCCTGACCCCCGCTGGCCCATAAGATACGGCCGATTGTCAACCCCAGCTGGCCATAAAATATGGCCTAACCAGGTACATGGGCTCTAAATACGGCGATGATTTGTTGCGGTGAGCTGCTTTAGCTGATGAGCATCTGCAGTATTAGCATTGAAGTTGTGGAAGATGGAAGACATGACAGAGTGAGCGCCGATCTACCCATGCCAGCGATCGCAATATGATGACTCACCTGTGTCATCCCACCAGTCCCTCGGGACATCCATATGGGAATGTCAGATGTCGATGCTGACACAGAGAAGAGGATCCTTGTCTGGCAAACTTGATCCAACAGACTCCATATTGTTTAGATGAGAGCGGGTGGGGAGTAGTGGACATGGCGGAGCTTGAAAGACTTAGAGGATTTCCAACCCCACACTCTGAGAGTCCACCTCTTGTCACTCTCCACACTCAATGACGGACTCGCAGCCACTATCGGGCTCAACTGAAAATGACATAGATGATGGCTATGAATGGGTGTCCTTGACAAGTGAAGAGTAAGTCCATTCCTTTGTTAGTTGAAAGATTCAAGAATTTTCCCCAGTTATCCAACAAGATGTCCAGTATGCCAGACAATCTATCCCTTGGCCACTGCTGTCTGCGAGCACCTGCACAGCAATCCTGGATGTGGTCGAAGGTTCTTACCCACTCCAGCTGCGCTCCGCGTACCAGAGAAATCCCCAGATCAGCCATGGGTCGCCCGATTCCATCCTACATCAGGATATTTGTACGGCCTAAACGACTCTAACACGTTTGAACGGATGAAGGAAGGAAAATACCACTCCGAGAGGGAGCACAACCCGTATTTCCCATTCACCGATAGGGACGAATAGGAACTTGCAAAGTTTCTCTATACTCACTTGACGCAAACTCAAATCAACAACTTTTTGAAGCTGCGTTGGGTAAGCGAGTCATCTCTGCTACTTTTGCTATAAAATAATGCCTGCAGGTTACTTCTAGGGCACAGATGAGCTTTCGGTCTGCCCAGGAACTTCTGTCATCCTTGGATGCAATACCAAAAGGTCCGACTTGGCATTGCACGAGGATACAAACTGAAGGTTATAAAACAAAAACAAAAGACCCCATCTATCTTTTCTGGCAAGATGCGTTGGAGGTGACGCGGGAGATCTTCGGAAACCCAGTATTTGGGCAACATATGGAATACGATCCTTATCAAGTTTTCGAAGGAACTGAACGCGAATACGGTGAATGGATGTCAAGTGATGAAGCACATCACATTCAAGTAAGTTCACATCTCCCCTTACTGAGCTGATCTTACATGGATACAGGATCAACTGCCGGATGGCGCTACAATCGTTCCCATTGTGCTTGTGTCTGACAAGGTGCCCGTTACTTGAATGACCGGCGACATGGAGATGCATCCCCTATTCCTTACCATTGCCAATATCAACTCGGACGTCCACATGAAAACAACGTCGCATGCATGGGCATGCATTGCCTATACCCCGACACTGGAGTTTCTTGTCCACCCTGACTTTCAGTCAGTCTTGGAGGCGCATGTATGGCATCGTTGTGTGGATATCGTTTGTGCTGGTCTGAAGATAGCTGCGCATACTGGTACTTTCATGAGCGACCCCAACAATTTCACCTGATATTGTTTCACTCCACTCGCTGCATACATTGCCGATCTCCCTGAGCAGCTTATGATTGCCTGTGTTACAAAGTCAGTTTCTCTGATAACCCTCATGGAGCAGAGCCAGTTCGGTGATGCAGTCCTGTATCCACCACACCATGGGGAGCTTACCTTACAAAAGTTGGCCCAACTATGTGACAAATTGGACCCTTGGAAACTCCAGGCCTTCTTGGAGGAGGCCAAGAAACAGTATCTCAGTGGGGTCCAGCTCCCATTTTGGCAGAACTCATCAGCAAATCCCTTTTTTCTGGACAGTTCTGGACAGTGCCACACAGAGCCACAGAGTCCCCAGCTTAGTCCATACTGGACAGCTCTGTCCAGATAGACATAGTCTGTGGACTTCTGTGGAAGTCTGTACAGCTCTCCCCAGTTCTCCCCAGATGTACAGAATCATTAGCAAAACTAGTACACACTTACCCTTAGTACTCCTTTGCAACACCAATACTAGTAGGTTTTGTCCAAAAACCAATTCAAAGCTCTCATAGTAGTAATAACACTCATTCAGACTCTTATGGCACTCATAGTAGTTTGTATAGCACCAAATATATTATCAATTACTAACTACATACATGGTGTGTTGACTACTAGTACCAAAAGCACTGCTCTGATGAAGCAATACTAAGGTTGAGTTAGTGACAAGCTAGATCAAGCTAAACAAAAAGAACTTCCAGGGTGGTTGTCAATTTCCAGCAGGCTAATAGCCTCTAATCATGCTTGACCATAGTCAAATAACCTATTAGTACAATTGTTAGGCAAGTTAATATGTAATGGTAGTGGGAAACTTACCATTAGCTCCGGCACTAGCATTTGTTGTGTAGTCAAATAACCTATTTGTACCATTGTTAGACAAGTTAATATGGTAGTAGTGCCAGGAAACTTACCATTAGCTCCGGCACTAACATTTGTTGTGTAGTCAAATAGCCTAATAGTACCATTGTTAGACAAGTTAAAATGTAGTGGTAGTAGGAAACTTACCATTAGCTCCGGCACTAACATTTGTTGTGTTGAGCCCACTCCTACATAGTAGGAAAAGGCATTTGTTTGGTCTGGTTTGCCATGTTGCACAAGAGGTGTGACAAACTGTGTCCACAATATCGCGTTTTTCGCATTTTTGGGCACTTAATCAGATTTTGGATGCACAGTGGCAGTGGCAACTACCAACTGGTACTACACTTTTGCTACACAACATTTGTACTACGCATTTTTGGTAATTAGCACTACCTTACAAACACTACACAACACTTGCTAATTGATACTACGCATTTTTGGTAATCAACACTACAACACAAACACAACACAACTCCTACGCATTTTTGGTAATTAACACTACACCACAAACACAACACAACTACTACACATTTTTGGTAATCGACTCTACAACACAAACACAACACAACTACTACACATTTTTGGTAATTGACTCTACAACACAAACACAACACAACTACTACACATTTTTGGTAATCAACTCTACAACACAAACACAACACAACTACTCCGCATTTTTGGTAATTAACACTACACCACAAACACAACACAACACTTCCTAATTGACACTACACTTTTTACTACACTTTTTGATACACTTTTATTACACTTTTTACTACACTTTGACTACACTTTTGGTACACTTTTCACTACACTTTTTTGGTACACTTTTATTACACTTTTTATTACACTTTGACTACACTTTTGACTACACTTTATTATGCTTTTTTGGTACACATTTATTACACTTTGACTACACTTTTGGTACACTTTTACTACGCTTTTACTACGCTTTTTTGGTACACTTTTATTACACCTTTTACTACACTTTTACTACACTTTTGGTACACTTTTGACTACACTTTATTATGCTTTTATGGTACACTTTTATTACACTTTTACTACACTTTTGGTACACTTTTACTACACTTTTTTGTACACTTCTATTACACCTTTTACTACACTTTTACTACACTTTTGGTACACTTTTCACTACACTTTTTTGGTACACTTTTATACACTTTTTATTACACTTTGACTACACTTTTGACTACACTTTTTTGGTACACTTTTATTACACTTTGACTAGACTTTGACTAGACTTTTGGTACACTTTTACTACACTTTTACTACGCTTTTTTGGTACACTTTTACTACACTTTTGGTACACTTTTCACTACACTTTTTTGGTACACTTTTATTACACTTTTATTACACTTTTGACTACAATTGATACTTCACATTTTTGATAAAAAAAAAGTGTAGTAAAAAGCATACCTCCAACAAAATGTAGTGAAAAGTGTACCAAAAGTGTAGTCAAAGTGTAGTAAAAAGTGTAATAAAAGTGTACCAAAAAAGTGTAGTGAAAAGTGTACCAAAAGTGTAGTCAAAGTGTAATAAAAGGTGTAATAAAAGTGTACCAAAAAGTGTAGTAAAAAGTGTAGTGTCAATTAGGAAGTGTTGTGTTGTGTTTGTGTTGTAGTGTTGATTACCAAAAATGTGTAGTATCAATTAGGATGTGTTGTGTTGTGTTTGTGGTGTAGTGTTAATTACCAAAAATGCGGAGTAATTGTGTTGTGTTTGTGTTGTAACGTTAATTACCAAAAATGCGGAGTAGTTGTGTTGTGTTTGTGTTGTAGGGTTAATTACCAAAAATGTGTAGTATCAATTAGGATGTATTGTGTTATGTTTGTGTTGTAGTGTTGACTACCAAAATGTGTAGTACCAATTGTTTTGTAGTGCTGTGAGAGTAAATTGCTGGAGAACTGGGGCTTTCTGGGGCTTCTGGGATGCTGTAGTCTACTGTGGGAACATTACAAACTCTGTGGAAATCTGTCATACTCTGGCACATTTTTGTTGATTTGCTGATAGGCTGGCAATTCTCCGACCCAAGTATGTTTCTTTTAGGAGAGCTTTTGCACAGCGGTCACAAATTATTTAATGACCATCCTTTTAAATGGTGCAAGGAACTTCTGGGAGCTGATGAACTTGATGTGCGTTATCGTGTCCAGCATAAACGAGTCGGTACCCGCCACTTTGATGGGGTGTCGCGTGCCAAGCAAATGACCAGGCGGGAACATCGGGACATCCAACGTATGATTGTTGCAACTATAGCTGGTTTCGCAGATCTGCAATTTGTTCGTGCAATTCACTCTTTTGTCGACTTCCTCTACCGGGCCCAAGCTCTGACATTTACTCCCTCATCGATTCATGCCATGGAGCAGGACTTGATGGAGTTCCACAACTGTAAAGGTGCTATATTACAGGCAGGTGCGCGGTGTGGCAAGGCGACGGAGATTAATCACTTCCGAATTCCGAAACTCGAGCTCCTTCAGTCGTTTGGGCGCAGTATCCATAATTCTGGCGCCCTCATCCAGTATACTGTGGACGTTAGCGAGTACCTGCTGATCAGCCATTGTAAAGACATGTTCACGTGTACTAACCGGCAGAGGTCTGGCTTTACGCAGCAGATTGTATTGCAACTTGACCATGAGGAGTCCATTCGTCGATTTGACCTTTACTCTCTACTGCTCGAGAAAGGTGCCAGCCTCACAAATTCTTTATTCCCGGAGTCAGATGGTGACCCTCGCTATGTTGACCCAGTGTTGGACTGGGTCCAACATGTTTCCCCAGAAGAAGTGAACCATTTCCAGGGCCCAAGGAGCTTTAACAATCATTTTTTGAAGGGAATTATCTCAGAGGATTCCAACACGGCTTTTCACGTTACTGTAAAAGCTGACTTTGCAGACAAGTCATCCAAGTATATGGCTGATACCTACACTCTTCCAGATTTTCCCCATCGTCTTCAGGCCTACATCGATTCCATTCCTTGCGATCATTCCCGCTTACCTGGCCGTCTACTCAAAGGGTGGTTGAAGTTCCGTTTACAGTTGCAATCGCGCCTTAATCCACGCAAGCTCATGCCAAGCCAACAAGTTCAAACTCTTCCGCCTTCAAACGAACACCCTTTGGGAAAGTGCGATACTGTATTAGTGCATTATACCCCCCCATCGGGGATCAACAGTGAGTTTTCTTGTACATTAAGTGGTAACTTTGCTCATTCTATATTCCCGCTTTCCAGCAGTTGTTGTTGCTGAAGTGCGCACTGTATTCGCCTTCTCGTCAAGGGGTTCTCCTCTCCCCACCGAGCTTTCTCGCCCATTGCTATATGTCAAATATTTCACTTTTATGACAACACCAGCTGATCAGCCAGAAGTTGGGATGTATACTGTTCGATGCATGTTTGTCGACAACCCTGATGGAAGGAGGTTGTCAAGACCGGTTCTTCACCGATCTGATCTCTACGAGGGGTCAGGGGGTCAGGGGTTGGTCTAGCGGTAAGACCGAGATGCTACGTAGCGTAGTCGCGCTTCCCGAGTAATAGGAAGGCCGACCGAGGGTCTGACGGAGAGTCTGAGGGTAAACGGTCTACCACCGAGTGCTTGCACGAGACAGAGACGGAGAGTGCGAGGGGAGAACAGATGAGAAGCATCTTATTCAATATTTGAACTGAAACTACAACAGACCGAGTATCTAGGTATTTATACTGAGTGGGACAGATGAGGCGATGTACAGGAAGTCGGGATTACCGACGAATGACGAGCGCAGTCACGCTGTGCGCTGAGTAAGTATGGTAAGTGCGATAACCGGATTACCGATAGGTATTGTATTAATAATGCAATGGGACGGGAACGTATAGTAACCGGAAACGAGAAAGGAAACATATTAGGTAATAGTACAGAGAGACAGATCGGACAAGGCGCTCACCGATCGGTGGCAATACAGGACAGATAGAGAGAAATGGAGAAGGGAGTACTTACAATAAACGGGCGGCGAACACGTGGACGTGATCGGACAATAGGGTACAGGGTGATCGGGTGTCACGGTCGTGACAGAGGTCGCACGTGGGCTCAATTATCTCATTGCTGGACGACATTCATGCAGTCGAGTTGATACCCAAGTATGGGGTGGCAGTCAACCGTGAAGTGACAGCGGAGACTTGCCTGGAACACTACAATGAGTTCTATCTCAACAATTTCTCTGATAAAGAGTGGCATCATACAATACATCATGACTATATGTAGTTGGTTGCTGATCAGCGTACTAGTACTAAGAACTGCAATGTAGATTCTGGTTGATACTGGACGAGATTTGATAAACTAATCTAACAATCTGAGCACAGCTCAAAGCTCCCAATCAATCTCCACCAATCAGCGCCTGGGATCACCAGATCTGCTGCTGTTGTACATGTCTCGTAAGCCAAGTGTGCTTGGTGACAGCATAGGCGAGAAGTTGGGTGGTTTACAGATGCAGGAGCTGGATCCGAGATTATAACTCAGGGTAACTCACGCGTTCGGCAGATTTGCATTACGCGGTCACTCAATCCATCCGACTGAGGTCTCGTTCCTTTACCATAGTGAATCAATTCTAGTAGTTTCCAGTTACAAGTATGGGATTCGAAAACCTGCAAATTCGATGAATCGAGGTTTAATGCTCCTGCTTCTTGACGTCGAATCCATTAACGAGTGTACGTTTCTTTCAACTGCTGAAGTGCAACCTGGCAAGAACACAACATAATTAGGGTCAATGATAACCAAGGGAAACAATCCGCGCACTTGGTAAGATGCAAGAAGCCCCGCTGTATCCTTTTCAGTGACCTTCATTCGCTTCACCCTCTCCAAATGACTATATTCTCGTAGCATCCCCTTGAAATAACGTGCCTGGGAAACGATGAATGTTGCCAACTCAATTAACACACTTGCCAAGATCTCACCTCTTGTTCTTCCACCAGTGTCCACGCCTCACCTGTTCTACCTGCCCGAGCAGTCCGCCCGACGCGGTGAACGTATTTTCGGATGTCAACTGGAGCATCATAACTGACAACATGAGAAACATGGCTGATGTCAAGACCCCGTGATATCAGATCTGAGCACACCAATCTGACAAATGGATTAGATTTTTGGAGAACGGAATCAGGTAATGCTGAATCACATATGGATCTCTTGTGATTTAAATTTATCCAAGATGCTTTTCCGCTCGCTGGCCGGGAGGTCACTCGAATAGGCCCGAAGGATGACGCGTTCGTATTCTGTGCCCGCCTCTTGAAAGAATTTGATTAAACGCGATAGACGAGAGGTAGATTCAGACGACTTCGTAAACACGAGCGCATTACGAATCGAACGAGTGTAGATGAGGTGAAGTAGAATCAATGGCTTCACCGACGGCTCGCATATAATCATGTGTTCCTGTAGTTCCGTGTAAAAGCTCAGTTCGGAACAAGGATATATCAAGTCTGCTCACCATCAGCGTAGCTGGCATGGTGAAACGTTCCGAGAGAAGATCTAGAGCGTCGGCCCGATCTCGTTCGGTTTGACTTTGGACGACGAAGTATTTCGGATCTCGCAAATCAAGCGACGCAAGTTTACCAGGATCTCGAGTAAGCGTTGCAGAAAAGAGGAGTTTCTGACACGAGCATTCTTTTACCTCGCCAATATCCAATCGATTATCATGATACCTCTGGAGGAATGCTGGGGAGACCGAGTCACTAGTTGGCACAAGTGCCGAATCATCCCATGTCAATGAGGATACAGGCAAATTGTCAGCCCAGTGACGACGCGGGTCACAAGCTGCCAAGACCTGAGCTAACCAATCATGAAAAGACTGTGCGAGCAAGCGATCTGCTTCGTCGATGATCTGATACGGACGTCCTTCAGAAGTTCGTACGAGACTGACATTAAACACCCACTAGGAACCGCAGATGCTGTAGTGTGAAGTTTGGTGTTCCATTGAGATGGTCCATTAGTCGACCGGGAGTGCATATTAGGATGTCTACCTTGCTCACACCACCTTTCAATCTGCACGAGAGGTAAACAACAAAGTACACCTTGAAATGAAGCACTCACGGAGTTGAGCTCTCCCCAACGAGTTGGCTTTGCTCATGAGCAAAGGAGTGTTGACCAGTTGCAGTTCCAATCTAACCTTCATTGAGAATGCGGTACTTCATGGGGGACTACAGGGGGAAATACCTTGAGACCACGGCCTTTCCCGATAGCCTCGAACGTTTCTCGGACTTGAGTGACCAGGTCGCGGGTGGGGAGCACGACGAGAGCACGCAGACGGGTGACAATCCTGCTGGACAGCACCTACATATATTGCAATAAGTTCCGTCTGAGAGCTAGAACCCAGAAGTCGACTTACCTCGATGATGGGAAGTACATAAGCTAGCGTCTTACCGCTTCCTGTCGGTGCAGAGACGCAAGCATCTCGAGGGCAGCTATACATAGGGTACAGCGGAGACACACCTGAGCCCTGTGAGATAAGAAAAGGTAGGAGAGCAGTCTGTACTGCATTGCTACTAATCAGTTTATGGTTACGCCAGACGCAACAACCAGAGCCCTGACCCGCAAAGAGTTCTGTTATCCCTAGCTCAAGTAACCGTTTCCTCGTCCGTTCACTGAGCCTGGTTCGTTCATCTACTCCTGACGGTAAAATAGGAAGGACAGCGGTTGGGTTGATAATTTCGGCATGCACTAGTGCCTTGTCGATGCCTTGCATAGCAAGGACAGATTTTGAGGGTGCGTTAGGTGCTGCTGGTTCCGGGAATGAAGGCAGGCTGCCCTGCGAGGGTAATTTTGAGTCTACCGGGATGTTGGATTTCTCTGCGTCAGGCGCGGAGTCTTCCTCGAGTCTGTCTTCATCCCTTCCAGATAGTTTCCGTCTCTTCTTCTGATGTGGATCCGTGGCTTGCTCCTCGTGGGCCACGTTGCGTGTGTCTTCATCCTGCACGAATGGTGTATCATCAGAGACGTCTTCCTCTTCGTCCTCTTGGATTGGTTCCTGTCTCAGAATATCCTTCGTTTTCGGCGCTGCGGCCTTGCGAGCATTTCTCCTGACCTTCTTGCGCTTCAGATACCTGATTTTTGATTTAGTTTTGGCCTAACATTGCTTAGTTCCGAGTTGGGAGTACAAAATTTACTATGGCTCACTTTCACGCCCCCAACATCGGACACCAGAGCCTCTGGCATGTTGGCAAGGATGTGCACCCTCTTCGGATCTGGAATGTGTTGCGGGGAAGGCGGCTTGTATTCCGGCTGAAACTTGTTGGAGGATCACTACCTAGTAACATTATTAGTAGCAACGTCATCCAGTCATTATGTATGTACATATTGGCTCGAACATTCCAGTGGAACATGATCTCTCCCACCATCGTCCCAGCTATCAGGAAGCACACGGCAACTGTTATATTTCTGCACGTAGGTGCTATACGGACAGCGTCGTCTGACTCGTATCTAATATGATCTGACATGTCAGGGTCTTGGTGACACAGGAAATGGTTGGCTTTCCTCCGTGCGATCACTGACAAAGGCGAACCCTAGACTGCGACACATCAAATGGATCCTGCCACATGCCCCCAAAAAGCTCATCACCGCCAACCATGGTATTTCCATGCCAGCATGGTTCGACATTTATGATTTCTCATTCACGAGTTCCGAAGAAGACGGTGAAGGAATGTTCGAATCTGCTGGGATAGTCAAAACTCTCATCCAAAAAGAAATCGATGAAACTGGTTTCCATTCAAGTCGGATCGTGTTGGGTGGGTTCAGTCAGGGCGGCGCAATGTCCCTCTTGACTGGTTTAACTGTTCAATCCAAGTTGGGAGGTTTAATCGTCCTGAGTGCATGGTTGCCGCTCCGGAGGGAACTCAAGAAGGTGATTTTTATTCTTGTTTCCATGCAAACGAAACCAACTTGAATATGCACCATGTTAGATGCTGACGCCGCACGCAACTTCTCTACCAGTCTTCTGGGGACACGGCGCCGATGATCTGCTTGTACCTCACAGTGTTGCACAACGATCTGTCGAACACCTCACCCAGGACTTTGGATTTCCCTCGCAGAATGAGACCGGTCCTGGATCAGGATTACAGTTCATGACATATCCCGAACTTGATCATTGCGCTTCAGAAGAAGAGTTGGATGACGTAGCGGAATTCTTGAAACTCGTTGTCCCAGATACCGAATAGAAAATGAGATGTACATTGCCAGGCTGCCCACGGGTGAAGCTACATACAGCTCTTGAATTGTTAGACCGAGCTGACCCTATATGTACCGTTTAAATATAATCCGGTAAAGTAAACGCCGAGTGACAAGTTGGCAACCTTGCGATTAACCAGCTGCATTCCTAGAGTCCCAATCACCGCGCGATCATGGCGCAAGAGCTGAAGTATCTCGTTGTCCCACCAATCGCGAAGCATACTGCCACTGTTATTTTCGTGCATGTGCATATCTTACTTCCTAACGTACCAAAGCCGATCTGACACAAGACTAGGGCTTGGGTGACACAGGACATGGATGGAAACCCGTCGCAGATATGCTGAGCCCTACAATGCCGCATGTCAAGTGGATCTTACCTCATGCCCCACAGCAGAGTGTCACCGCCAATTTTGGGATGATTATGCCGTCCTGGTTCGATATCAAGGACTTTTCCTTCAATTCAGCAGAAGATGAGAGGGGAATGCTGACATCCGTTCGGATGCTTGAAGGCGTCATTCGGCAAGAAGTTGAAAGTGGACTAGATGCGAGTCGGATCGTCCTAGGCGGATTCAGTCAAGGCGGCGTGATGTCGCTGTTGGGTGGATTAACTTCTGAACGCAAGTTGGGGGGCGTGGTCGTTTTGAGTGCATGGCTGCCTCTTCATGCAAAGTTCAAGGCGGTAAGTGATACAGTAAAACCTTCGCTCTAGTGGCTAAGCGAAGACAAATGTTTTCAGATGATGTCTGGCCATGCGAAGTCTCTGCCAATCTTCTGGGGACATGGCACTGCCGATCCACTTGTGCGATTCGAATTTGCCAAGAGATCTATCGAATATCTCGTCGGCACTTGTGGATTGACCCGCCTGGATCGGGATAAGATTGGAAGCCCCGGGTTGACGTTTATGGAGTACCAGGGAGTTCAGCACTCTTCATCAGAGAAAGAATTGGTTGACATGGGGAGATTCTTAAAACGTGTTGTTCCCGAGGAATAGGGGCTATGCCTAGAACTTTGTTCTATAAACTTGGTGGTGGAAACTACATACCAACGACTTGACTACATTACGTATTCTGCAACATCATGATAACATATTCTCCAGCCACTTCTCGAGGTATAGGGACTTCACATTCTGTACATGCACCTTCTGCGTCGACGGCTCGCTGAAGCTGGTATCCGGCTCTTGGAAATCCACACTCTCAAAGTCAACCATAACCATATGCAAGTTATTGCAGTCTATCTCAAAACACAGTGGGCATTCCAACGTGGCGCAGTACCGCGTTCCTGGTACCAATTTTTGTGGCCTCAAGATGACATTCCGGGGCTGCATGTCTGTCTGGTTGACACCGCATGCGAAGATGTCAAAGTACACACGGAGTGCAGCATCAATGATAGCATCCTTGTGCCTGTGACACACGTTCTCCGCAGTGTCTGGAGGTATGAGGACGCGCAGATCTCTCCCTTGTACATGCTCCAGAAGAAGTACATTGACTGTCCTGCCCTCCTGAGAGGGAAGAGGTGCCACGAAATGTCCATAGAACCGTGGCACTATTTTTCCCTGGAGGCATGCGAGACGCTGATATGCCTCTACCTCGCGCGAGACACTGAGGTCGCGCAAGATGAAGGGGTTGATGTACTCTGCATCATAAGAGTCGAAAAATACAGGGTCGAATAGTTTTGCTACAAGTTGCGATGGGTACGTAGCCTCTGTCTTCCCAACATCCAAGTTGCTATCCTGGATGTGGGCGCTCCAGACGTGGGGAACGCGATGCGTGCTAGAGTGAAGACGCTGTTCAAGGATGATGGACACGTTTGGCGGAGTAGAGGGAAGCGTGAAGCGCTGGGCGATGGATGTGTTGTAGCGGTCGCTGACCTCAGTCAGGAGGGGCGCACCACCTTCGTAGGAACACCATCTGTCTTCTGGTCGAGCAGGTGTCGGCCATGCATAGAGCTTGAGAGCTGCTCCTGTATGATAAGTGTTTTCGAGCGTTGGGGCTGGCAATGGCATGCTATCAGCAAATTTTGTGGCTGAACCTGGCTGCTATGTACATATATGGTTACTATACGGTTACTCTGCCAATAACCATGTCCACACACTAACCATGTAAAGCTCTCGAGTGTTCCAAACTGACTCAGATATGAACTATTTGGGGAATAAAGTAAACGCCGACTGACCAGTTTGCTGTGATTTCCAGTGACACTGGAGTCCGAGTCCTAACTTAAGCTCGAGTTCCATGGATCGATCTTACTGTAACCAACCTTGCAATATGGCAAAAGAGTCGAACCGTCCTCTCATCATCCCAGCAATCGCCAAGCACACGGCAACTGTTATCTTCGTGCATGTGCGTACATACTTCCGACTAGCCTCGCCACTCTGACATAAGGCTTGTACATGCTAGGGCCTAGGTGATACAGGATATGGATGGAAATCCGTCGCAGACATGCTGAGCCCTGAAATGCCGCATGTCAAGTGGATCTTACCCCATGCCCCACAGCGGCGTGTTACTGCCAACTGTGGGATGCTCATGCCAGCCTGGTTCGATCTTAAGGACTTTACCTTGGAGTCAGCAGAAGATGAGGAGGGGATGCTGAGATCCGTTCGGATCTTTGAAGATATCATTCGGCAAGAAGTTGAAAGTGGAATAGAATCAAGTCAGATTGTCCTGGGCGGATTCAGTCAAGGCGGGACGATGTCACTATTGAGTGGATTGACTTGTGCATTCAATCTAGGGGGTGTGGCTATATTGAGTGGACGGCTGGTCCTTCGAGAAAGGTTCAAGGCGGTAGGTGATACAATAATATATATATTCCCGGTGGTTGAGCAAAGCCAATCTGTCTTCAGATGATGTCCGACCATGCAAAGTCTCTGCCAATTTTCTGGGGGCATGGCACTGCCGATCCACTTGTGCGATTGGAACTTGCCACGAAATCAGTCGGTTACCTGGTCAATTGTGGATTGACTCGCCTGCGCCGGGATGAGATCGGAAGCCCTGGGTTGACGTTTGTGGAGTACCGTGGAGTTGAGCACTCTTCGTGCCAGGAAGAATTGAATGATTTAAAGGAATTCTTAAGGCGCGTTGTTCCCGAGTCCTTATAATAGCGGAATATTAGTGCGGCAGATGCGGCTCTAAACCAAATTGCGTGGAGCAGTAGATAAGTGTTCGAGTTAATCATTAATCATTAGTAGTACCATATCCGTTGAATCTTCTAAGCCTAAGCGCTTGAGCACATCTCCTTGGCTTATGTAGAGATAGCGCGCGCGGAGGTGGAGCGATTTACAGCGCGATAGAAGGTAGCTAGGTAGCACTGACACTCAGATGATCTGAGGGCGAGAGATATTCCAACTACTTGGGCTATATATCCGTGATTGTATCCGCAGTTCCGCCATATGTCCGCACTTTGCCGCCGAATTTCCGCCAGAATCTGTATCAATCATCATCGTCATCAAGTACAGGTCCTTCACGCCGACGCATCGAGTGTGAGGCGGACCGGCGGCATCCTAGGGCTTGATGGCAACATCCGAATGGCTGTGCAATAATTTAAAGACCGGTGTTTAAGGTTGGCAAAACACCGGTCTTTATGTAAATTATTGCACAGCCATTCGGATGTTGCCATCAAGCCCTAATAGGATGCCTCCCACACCGGGGATTTCAAGATTTTCCGGCAGTTTATAGTGCATTGAAAATGACAAATGACAAATTTAAATTTTACTTTCACATTTCAATGCCCTTAAAATTTGAATTATAGCAGTAGTTTGAGATTTTAATGGCAGTAAAATTTGAATCACAACAATAATTTTAAATTTTACTTAAGGGACGACTATCTTCCTTCAAATATTGTGGGTTGCCTACGGGAGACTAGCTTGGAACTATTCACCTGTCTGTCATTATTAGGCAACCCTCGAAATTTGAAGGATATCTACATAGATATATCGACGTCGTTTCCCATGGTGTCTGGTATTTTTGGACCCAGTTACTGTACTAATCGGATTTATTGGACATATGTAGGACGCCGCGTTCTTCGTGATACACACAGACTCATCAACCGGAGCCATGAGTCAGCCATCCGACACTGCCCCTGATGATGCAAGCTCGGAAGCTCATCGGCACGTCTCCCGTAAGTAATTGGCAATATGAGTCATCTGGGTGGGTATCTACTTAAGTACTACAGTCCCCTTCAAACAACTCACCGCCAGGTTGAAGTTCAACTTGCTCATAATTCGTATCCTTACTAGATCGCGTATTATTATTTTCCGGTATGTGCTATCCGTTTCCACGGTTTCTTGCGTGTCTCCTACGCTCAGAGACTCCCAAACACACAAACTTCCAGTGTATCCCCTCTTTCTCAAGCGTCTCTTGGGTATCCTTCCGCTTTGCGTGACAATGCCCGGTTCGCCGGTGGATGCTGAAAACGGAACACCTGAGAAGGAAAAAGGTTCCGTCACTGACCCAGGTCCCCTTGTCCAGTCGTTTCGTGTCCAGTTAGATACTGGAAATGAATATCTGAATTTTCGCCAAAAGTTTTGGCAGATATGGTGCGTCACCACTGCATTTGCGTAAGCAGTGTTTATATTTGCCTGCTCCATGGCAGGCTACCGAAGCACCAGCCGCCGCCGCCACCGCCATCGTTGGAAGACGCGAAGGTCCGTCAGCAACTTGTCACAGATAAACCTTAGCACTGACGCAGTTCCGTCATGCAGCTAACGCCGCTCGCCAGTTCTTCCCTCATCTCTAAGTTGACTTACTCATGGATTACCGACATAATGGTTCTCGGTTATCAGCGCACACTCCAGGCATCGGACTTGCACAAGCTTGACTCATCAAGAGAAGTCAAAGCCCTCTCGGAGAATCTTGAGGCTGCGTGGGCGAGACGCGTCGAAGCCGCAGCGAAATGGAACGCTAAATTGGATCGTGGCGAAGTGAGCCCTTCCATTCTGAAACGTATCACGTGGACTGTGCGTGCGATTCCATCGGAAAAAGACCACACGCAGACACGAGGTTACTCGGAGCGGCGCCTGGCACTGGAACAGCGTTGGAGGGAGGTAGAAGGGAGGAAAGAAGCAAGTCTTGCATGGGCTCTCAATGATGTATTTGGCTGGTCTTTTTGGCTTGGAGGGGTCTTTAAGGTAGGTAACTTGGGTGTATGGGAAAATGTTTCCGGAAATCATGGTGCATCTACAATCAGGTATTTGGGGACACGGCCCAGTTGATGCAGCCACTTGTCCTGAAGGCCATAATCTCATTTGCCGAGGAACGTTCGGCTGCCAGTGTGGCGAACGGGCCTGTCCAGAACGTTGGTCGCGGGATTGCGATGGCTTTGGGCTTGTGGCTATTGACAATCATGACGAGTCTGTGTACAAATCAGGTGGGTTTTCTATCATTATTCCGGCGAGTCGGCCAACTTTTCAAACATGGTATTATTGATTTTCTTTGAATACATAGTTCTTTTGGCGTTCCATGGCAACAGGGGTCTTAGCCCGCGCTGCTCTCATTGCGTCCATATATGAGCGCGGTGTCCATCTTACTGGAAAGGAGAGGGTGAAGCTCACAAATGCAGCCCTAGTCAATCACATCTCAACAGACGTAAGCCATTCTTATGATCTAAGGCCGTTCAGATATATGTACATTGTTCCGCAGGTAAGCAGGATAGATGCCTGTGCACAGTGGTTTGTGAGTTTCCATGTTCTTCGTAGCTAAAACAATTCACATTTTTCATCCGATATCTGCATCAGCATGCAGGTTAGTTGTCGTCGAGAGTAACATTTTTATGTCTTGGAATACTTATGATCTATCCACAGCATGGACTTCACCAATTCAAGTCACCCTTTGCTTGATTATACTATTGGTCCAAGTAAGTTTGAAACGTGAATATTTCATGATTGACATCCTAACATCTATAACCATCAGCTGGGACCTTCTGCTTTGGTTGGCTTTGCACTGTTTGTTTTAATCATCCCGCTACAAGAGCGAATGATGTCATTCCAACACCGACTTCGACTGCGCTCGATGGTGTGGACGGAACAGCGCGCGAAAGTTTTGCTCGAAGTTCTAGGTAGGTATTGACCACTATTCATGGAGCGACGTTAATTGGAAAATTCAGGGGCGATGCGCGTAGTCAAATACTTTTCCTACGAGGTGCCTTTTCTGCAAAGTAAGTTTTAGGCACCTCTTTTTCGCACGCACCTCCAATATCATGACCGCATCACAGAACTATCTGAACTGCGCAAGAAGGAATTGCGCGGCATTTCCAGAATTCAGTTTTTAACAAGTGCAAAGTATGATTTACCTATTCTTTTGTTAATGTGACTCATGCACGTCGGTGACATAGTCTTGCCCTGGCGATATCGCTGCCGACTCTAGCAGCCACATTATCTTTTGTAACGTACACGCTCACCGCACACGACTTCAACACTGCGATTATATTTGCTAGCTTCAGTTTATTCCAGGTGAGTCGGCTAGTGATGGGGGACGTTATATTCTGAGTTGACCATCGTTTACACCAGATTCTTCGTCAACCGATGATGTTCATGCCCCGCGCGCTCTCCGCAATCCCAGACGCATCCTCTGCGCTGCAACGCCTTTCGCATGTCTTCCACGCTGAACTCATAAATGATGAGACACTGGTAATTGACGAGACTCAAGAACATGCTGTCATTGTCCGACATGCAACCTTCGAGTGGGAGTCATCCGAGAAGATTGACGAGAAAATCCCTGATATATCGTCTAGAGGTGGAAGAGGTGGGGCACGAGGCGGAAGGGGTGGCTGCCGAGGGAAGCGTAATGGGAGAGCTGCAAAAGGCCAGGACAAGGAGGAGCCACTCAAAAATGGACCAGTATTTAGGGTCAGGAATGTCACGCTGACTATCCCGCGCGGGCAGCTAGCTGCAATCGTAGGTCCTGTCGGAAGTGGAAAGGTAAGTCGTATTTTGACCTACCACATCTGTACACTGAGCCAAGCATATCTGCACACAGTCAAGTCTCTTGCAGGGTATTATAGGTGAGATGAGGAGGGTGTCTGGTCATGTTTCGCTTAGTGGAAAGGTGGTGTACTGTTCCCAGACCGCGTGGATTCAGAATGCAACACTGGCAAGTGCTTTGTCCTACCTTCTTAGAAGTACATCGAATTGAGGGATTCAGAGGGACAACGTGCTTTTTGGACAACCTTTCGTCGAAGACCGGTACTGGCGAGTGATCGAGCTGGCTTGCCTCCTCCCTGATCTACAGCTGTTACCCGACGGTGATTTGACCGAAGTAATACGCTACAGTTTATGAGACTGTCTTGTCGACTCACACGTGCTCGTAGATTGGCGAAAAGGGTATCAACTTGAGTGGCGGACAAAAACAACGTGTCAATATCGCACGGGCACTCTACTTTGACCCTGAAATCGTTGTCTTCGATGACCCACTCTCTGCTGGTACGTTTCTACTCGGCATGCATGGCCCGGAAGTTGGCTGACAGCGCCGTCGTACAGTCGATGCTCATGTTGGCAAGTCCCTCTTTGAAGATGCAATCATCGGAGAGCTGCGAAGTCGCGGGATTACTGTCCTTCTCGTCACTCATGCGATCCATTTCCTGTCGCAAGTTGACTGCATATATACAATGAACAATGGAACGATCGTGGAAAGTGGTACGTACGAGGAATTGATCAACAAGAATGGCGAGTTCGCGAGGCTGGACAGGGATTATGGCGGTCAGACGGAGGTGGCAAAGAGGGAAGAAGGTGTGGAAGAGGGAGTCGAGAGCGCTGCTACGGCCTCGAAGAGCGTCACTGTCGAAGATGTGAAGATGAAATCCGCGCAGGCGCGTGAGCGAGCGGCAGGTAAAGGTACATCTGAAGGTCATTTGATGGTAAAGGAACAACGTGAAATTGGATCCATGTCGCTGCAAGGTAAGGTTAGGTTCGTGCCTGGTGACCTTGGAAGCTGACTTGCTGGGCTACTGCAGTGTATTGGGCATATTTCACCGCTGGACGCGGTGTCATTACGATTCCCCTCATCATATTATTTATGGTTTTGATGCAGGCAAGTCAGATTATGAACTCGTACACCCTCGTTTGGTGGGAAGCCAAGTACGTCGACTGCCTGGACGCCCATCATATACTCATTTCAGTTTTCTTGACAGTACGTGGAGGCGATCCAACTCGTTCTACCAAATCCTATATGGGTGTCTTGGCATCGCGCAAGCAATTAACACGTTCTTGTTGTGCGTGAATTGGTCCCACCCTTTTGTTGAACTGGCTATAAACCTTTCCACAGCGGCGCGAGTATGGACTTGATGGGCTACTTTGTCTCTCAGAATCTGCATTTCCGCTCTGTTAAGAGAGTGCTCTATGCACCCATGTCATTCTTCGACACTACTGTGAGTCTTGTGATGTATGCAGTACTTGGAGGCCACTGACTCGTACACCATCGCAGCCATTGGGCAGAATCCTGGGCGTTTTTGGAAAAGACGTGGATAGTAAGCCACTCCCTTTTATCAGCTGCAGGCTTGCTTAATGAATTATAGCCATGGACAACCAACTTGCTCGTGAGTTGATATCAGGACCTTTAAACGATTGCTTAATTCAAGTTCGTAGTCTCGATCAGATTGTGTAAGACGGATCTGCTGTTCCCGTAATACCGTTCGTCTGACTTGTATTGACAGTTGGTCTCACACTGTCCATGTGTCTTGGAGCTGTTGTTATCGTCGCCATCCTAGAGCCGTATTTCCGTGAGCCTGGTTCACTCGCCTTCTGATTCTTTGCTGAACAGTACTTGGTGGTCAACAGTCGTGGCTGTCGTCTTCATTGCCTTGGGCTACAGCTACTTTGCTGCGTTTTACCGCTCTAGTGCTCGAGAGGTCACGCGTCTAGGTCATCTCTCCGTCCTGGTATAATCGTCCCTTTACTAATAGTATAATAGAGTCGATGCTCCGCTCCTTGTTGTACGCTCACTTTTCGGAGACATTAACTGGGCTTCCGACCATTCGTAGTTACGGAAAGATGCAACGTTTTATTGGGGCAAACAGATACTACATTGATCTACAGGACAGGGGTTTGTTCCTTGTGATCACTAACCAGAGGTGGCTTGGGGTCAGGCTTGACTTTATGGGCGCCACACTCGTCTTCTTTGTGCGTAGCTCCTTAATCCAGGATGCTTGTTTTCGATTCATCGAAGGGCACAGGTTGCGTTGCTTGCGGTTCTTAACGTGTCTGGAATTAACCCTGCACAGATTGGTCTGGTCCTGACTTACTCTAGTGAGTTCATGTTCCTCTTTTTGTTGGTCAGGCGTTTATTGGTCGCCTGTAGTAATGCTCTCTCAGATGGTGGGGTTGATGACGAGACAGTCGGCGGACGTCGAAGTGCGTTCACCGCTCTCTAACGTGATCGTTATTGACATCTTTCAAAGAACAACATGAATTCAGTCGAAAGAGGTGAGATCACTCGTTTGGTATGCAAGCATTGTGCTGATTTTGCCTACAGTTGTGCAATATACACGGATGAAATTGTTCCGCAAGAGGCTCCGCACGAGATACCAGACAGCAAGCCGGCGCCTGAGTGGCCTCATGATGGTGCGATCGAATTTAGGGACGTTCAGATGAGCTACCGACGAGGATTGCCGAACGTTCTCAATGGAATCTCGATCTCTGTCGAAGGGGGTGAGAAGATCGGTGTCGTCGGAAGGTATGGATTGGCTGTGTAGAGGATCGTCAGCTAACATGCAGTTTGCAGAACGGGTGCAGGGAAGTCGTCTCTGATGCTTGCGCTGTACAGGATCGTCGAGCTGTCTGGGGGATCCATTTTTCTGGACAAGTGAGGCCTACACGGGCTGTTTTGGACATTTGCTTACTCCGTTGCTTTCAGCGTCGACATATCCAAGATCGGGTTGAAGGATCTCCGTGCTAAGATATCTATCATACCTCAGGACGTGCGTGATCGACTAGGCAATGTCGACATTGACTGACGGGTTTATCCTTAGCCTCTCCTTTTCAGCGGTATGCCTCCATTGTATGATATGTAATCTGCTCATGACCTGCCTACAGGTACGATCCGGTCAAACCTCGATCCGTTTAACAAATATGACGATGCCAAGCTTTGGGGCGCACTGCGCAGATCCTGTCTCGTGGGGCCATCTACTATCAAGGACGAATCACAAGAAAAGAAGGGCAGCGGGACCCGATACACGTTGGACAGCGTGATCGAAAGCGAGGGTGCCAACCTGAGCGTGGGGGAGCGGTCATTGTTGAGTCTGGCACGTGCGCTGGTGAAGGACTGCAAGGTCGTCGTCCTGGATGAAGCAACGTAAGTCAGTTCCCCAGGTCGTTTCGGGGGTCTTACGTGTGGATGGCCAGCGCATCTGTTGATCTGGAGACGGATAGCAAGATCCAGCACACAATCAAGACCGAGTTCCAAGCTCGCACATTGCTGTGCATTGCCCGTGCGTATTATTTCCGCCGTTTCGTGATATCACGGATCATTGACTGGTGTGTCGTTTGTAGACCGGTTACGTACCATCATTTCGTACGACAGGGTACTTGTTATGGATGCCGGGGTGGTTGCTGTGAGTCATCAGGGATGTTCCATGTTGTGTCAGAACTGATGGCGTCCTAGGAATTTGATACACCTTACAACCTGTACCAGAAAGAGGGTGGCATCTTCCGTGGGATGTGCGAGGGGAGCAACATATCGCTCAAGGATATTGAATTGAGCAGAGATGATGTACTACTTGACGATTAGGATTCATTCACGGATTTGAATATCCATTACATACTATTACCCATAGTCCCAGACGAGAATGTTTAGCCACTTGCTCGAATTGTTCTGGGGGCTGGCATGGTGCACATTAAGCTCTGTGTTATTTTGCCTTCTGCGATCCGATCTCCTCCAAATCTGGTGTCGAAGAATGAATTCTCCAGGCGCAGCGCGCCATTTTGAACCCAGGCATGGATCCAAAAACCTTCCTCGAAGACGCAGCGGACGTCGAGGAAAACGAAACACCACTATCACGGAACTACATCCCATTAAAGATAAGCGGAAAGGAACTTGCAGATCTTTTGTTTGTAGATCTCATCGCATGTGTTGGCCAAGCAGGACATGCGCATGATATCGACCCAGTGACTTGTGACTGAGTCGTACATCGAGAAACCGAGTTGTGTGATCCTGCTCACTGCTTGCGAAAGTCAGAGTCTCTGAGGTGAATCCTCCTGAGAGTCGTGCTCATCTATTCAACCGATTTTCACCTTGTACCCGCTTTCTAAAATCAGGACCACCTGGCGAAGCAATTCGATCCAGATGGTTGAAAGCGCACCGTTGGTAAGCCACTTGAACTGCGGGTATATGTACATCACCTGGAGCTGATCTCTTCTTGTCACGGGGAAGAGGAATCTTGGCTTCGTCTCATTCGTAGATGGCCGAAGTCCGTCCAATTCTAGATACATAGAAGATAGTTTGTGCTGCCTTGGAGTGATGTCCGCTATTGAAGAAAGCGGCTCAAGGTCAGAAAAGAGGGTTCCCTTGCAGTGAATCCGTACAAGGACCATAGTCCCCCAGCTGTGCTCGTAAAGCTCAGGCACTGTATGAAAGGCATGTGTACCCACCTTGATACCATCGGGTGCGTGCGAGAAATTACTGGGTGCCCTGTGTATTTCGTAGCTACCGCACTTCCTCTGTCGATCAAGTATCATGAGACCCCGGCCGCCAGTCACAGTCGGGATCGTCTGTTCCCTTAATTCAGTGCCAATAAGACATGCAAAAAAAACTACCCACATTAACATCGAAAGCTGATCATTCACCTGATACCTCACCAAAACTGGGATCATCAAATACCTCAAGCTTAACACCCGCATCCATGAGTTCTTCCATATGACGGACGAAATCCGAAGGACCCTCGTTGTTCGAGGGAGACTGGTCCGCATAATGCAGGCCTGACCATAGCGTTCGGCCCCAGAATGTGCCTTTACTACCCGTGATGCTCTGGCGCTCTGACCAACATTTCATTGCATTCATGCTTGGTATAGTGCTGCCATGAAAGTCGGGAAATTGTGTTAGATTCATCAGAAACGACATGTATCCGGTCCTTGCCAAAAGAATATCCAAGGCCCACTGCAAAGCGATACTATCAGAATCATTAGACCTTGATGCAAAGGGAATTAGTTCTGGTCAGCGTGAACGTGTCTCCTGAAAATTCCTTTGGGTACGCATCACAACAAGGGAAACCATTCTCAGTGGGCGCGCTATTGTCGATTTCGAATGTGGTTTTACGATACAGCAGGTCTTGAAATCTGAGATAGACTTGACGCAATCGTAGTAGAGGTCCATCTGGAGGGGGAACGATTGTCTTCCATCGAATCTTTGGTCTGCCTTTGGGAGACTAATCTGGAGGTATGTAGTCCAAAGTACGGCACAGGCCATCTATAGTACACAAAACAAAATCAATAGTCACTGGGATCACGGCGGTATGGCAGCCAGGCTTCGAAGGGTGGGCGAGAGCCAGTATCGGGATGGAGAAATTTGGATGCTGCGATTCGTGACTCGGGAATATGCCGAGTTCATCCTCAATGGAGTTTCTTCGGGGCGTGAAATTCGATCCATCGCTCACTGCCAACTGGAAGAAGCTCCATTCGCAAGGATACCTTGCAGGCTGCTCCTTTTCTGAATTCCCTTGCTCGCAGGTTCTGGGATGTCGTTAAATCGTGGGAACATATCACGACAGAACTTTTTGCCTTCTTTGGAACCGTGTGATTCAGTTGACTTACTTTGCAAGTTGTGAACCTTTCGATACACTTCAGTAGTTACAATTTGGATTTCCATTCGTGAGCAAGGGTTCTGCCGACGCAGGCGGCATTTCGAGTAAGACCATCAGCGAATAAACTCTGTCCTCCATTCGCGTTGTCTTCCGATGGGCCACCCACGTCATGATTTGAGCAACGCACGGACAGTTTCCGCAAAGTCTATGTGTCGATAGATGCTCCGGAACTCCAGTAATATTTCGTAAGAGAGGCGCAAGCGTCCTTTTGTCACCTATGCTCTTCCAATCCTTGAACATTGCTTGGGGCTATCAGTTCTTGAAGCATCCACCCACGCGAGAACCACACCGGCCATCCACTGAAATCGGGATACCTCTCATTGTCACTCGAAGTAGGAATCCATGGATAGGGGACATTGTGAAGGTACACATAGGACTCTACTTTCGTGTTTTCATACCATCAATGCACGGAATGGCCTCGAATAGCTCTGTGCTGCTTTGCTTGTTGACGCAAGAGCCAGCATTGCCTGCAACTCGTCGCCCGACCACACCCATTTTTGCCTAAACGGGCAGTCGCGGATTACGATTACGTTATTAGCCACTTGCCTGACTTCAGACTTGCATCAATTCTCTGCGCCATGCCATCGTATTCTGAGATTCCATCATCCTCGTTCTTCTCTGTCTTAATGATCTGTTTTCCTTATCTCTGCGGGCTGACGAGGTATTTACACCTGAGCTATTGTTGCGTAGTTAGCCAATCTAATACTCCCATTCCTATAGGTGCCTATCGGTTTAACCGCCCGTTTCTCCTACTTATGCTCGGACACGTAACCTTGCAGTGCATCCCCTCTTTCTCAAAGCTGTTGTTCAAGTGTCTCTTGGATTTCGCTTTGCATAACAACAACTGACAATGCCCGACTCGATCTCAGTCATGTCACTTACGGATTCTCTGTTGGACACTGAAAACGGAACACCTGAGAAGGAAAAAGGCTCTGTCACTGACACAGGTCCCATTGTCCAGTTATACACTGGAAATGAATATCTGAATTTTCGCCAAAGGTTTTGGCAGATATGGTGAGTCACCACTGCAGTTGCAAGATCAACATTTATATTTGCCTACTCCACAGGTTACCGAAGCATCAGCCACCTCAGCCACCACCTTCATTGGAAGATGCGAAGGTCTGTCAGCAACTTGTCGCAGACAAACTAGCACTGACGCAGTTCCGTCATGCAGCTAACGCCGCTCGCCAGTTCTTCCCTCATCTCCCAGTTGACTTACTCATGGATCACCGACATAATGGTTCTCGGTTATCAGCGCACACTCCAGGCATCGGACTTGCACAAGCTTGACTCATCAAGAGAAGTCAAAGCCCTCTCGGAGAATCTTGAGGCTGCGTGGGCGAGACGCGTCGAAGCCGCAGCGAAATGGAACGCTAAATTGGATCGTGGCGAAGTGAGCCCTTCCATTCTGAAACGTATCACGTGGACTGTGCGTGCGATTCCATCGGAAAAAGACCACACGCAGACACGAGGTTACTCGGAGCGGCGCCTGGCACTGGAACAGCGTTGGAGGGAGGTAGAAGGGAGGAAAGAAGCAAGTCTTGCATGGGCTCTCAATGACGTATTTGGCTGGTCTTTTTGGCTTGGAGGGGTCTTCAAGGTAAGTAACTTAGGTGTATGGGAAAATATTTCAGGAAATCATGGTGGCATTTACAATCAGGTATTTGGGGACACGGCCCAGTTGATGCAGCCACTTGTCCTGAAGGCCATAATCTTATTTGCCGAGGAGCGTTCGGCTGCCAGTGTGGGGAACAGGCCCGTCCCGAATGTTGGTCGCGGGATTGCGATGGCTTTGTGCCTGTGGCTATTGACAATTATGACGAGTTTGTGTACGCATCAGGTGAGTATGCTATCATTATTCCGGTCACTCGGCCAACAAACATGGTGCTATTGATTTTCATAGTTCTTTTGGCGTTCAATGGCGACGGGTGTCTTAGCCCGTGCTGCTCTCATTGCGTTCACATATGAGCGCGGTGTCCATCTTACTGGAAAGGAGAGGGTGAAGCTCACGAACGCGACCCTAGTCAATCACATCTCAACAGACGTAAGCCATTCTTATGACCTAAGGCCGATCAGATATACACTGTTCCACAGGTGAGCAGGATAGATGCCTGTGCACAGTGGTTTGTGAGTTTTCATTTCCTCCGTAACTGAGAGAATTTACTTCCTTCATGCGACACCCGCACCAGCATGCAGGTTAGTTCTGCTCAGAAGTAGCATTTTTGTCTTGGAATATTTATGATCCATCCACAGCATGGACTTCACCAATTCAATTCATCCTTTGCTTGATTATACTATTGGTCCAAGTAAGTTTCAAACGTGAATATCTCATGGTCAACATCTTAGCATCTATGACCATCAGCTTGGGCCTTCTACTTTGGTGGGCTTTGCACTCTTTGCTTTAATTGTCCCGCTACAAGAGCGGATGATGTCATTCCAACACCGACTTCGGCTTCGCTCGATGGTGTGGACGGAACAGCGTGCGAAAGTTTTGCTCGAGGTTCTCGGTAGGTGTCATCTTGCTTCTTGAACTATTCGTGGAGAGACGCTAATTGGAGAATTCAGGGGCGATGCGTGTAGTCAAATACTTTTCCTACGAGGTGCCTTTTCTGCAAAGTAAGTTCAGGCGCTTCTTTTTCACACACACCTCCAATATCATGATTGCATCATAGAACTATCTGAATTGCGCAAGAAGGAAATGCGTGGGATCTCCAGAATTCAGTTTTTAACAAGTGCAAAGTATGATCTCCCCATTCTTTTGTCGACGTGACTCATGGACGTAGTTTTGCCCTGGCGGCATCGCTGCCGACTCTGGCAGCTACTGTATCTTTTGTAACATACACGCTCACTGCAAACGACTTCAGCGCTGCGACTATATTTGCTAGCTTCAATTTATTCCAGGTGAGTCGGCTAGTGATGGGGGACATTATATTTTGCGTTGACCACTGTTTACACCAGCTTCTTCGTCAGCCAATGGTGTTCATGCCACGCGCGCTCTCCGCGATCCCAGACGCATCCTCCGCGCTACAACGTCTTTCACATGTTTTCCACGCTAAACTCATAAATGATGAGACTCTGGTGATTGACAAGACTCAAGAACATGCTGTCATTGTCCGACATGCAACCTTCGAATGGGAGTCATCCGAGAAGATTGACGAGAAAATTTCTGATATATCCTCTAGAGGCGAAAAGGGTGGCGGCCGAGGGAAACGTAATGGGCTAGCTGCAAAAGGCCAGGACAAGGAGGAGCCACTCAAAAATGGACCAGTATTTAGAGTCAGAAATATCACACTGACTATCCCGCGTGGACAGCTGGCTGCAATCGTAGGTCCTGTCGGAAGTGGAAAGGTAAGTCGTATTTTGACCTACCACATCTGTACACTGAGCCAAGCATATCTGCACACAGTCAAGTCTGTTCCAGGGTATTATAGGTGAGATGAGGAGGGTGTCTGGTCATGTTTCGCTTAGTGGAAAGGTGGTGTACTGTTCCCAGACCGCGTGGATTCAGAATGCAACACTGGCAAGTGCTTTGTCCTACCTTCTTCGAAGTACATCGAATTGAGGGATTCAGAGGGACAACGTGCTTTTTGGACAACCTTTCGTCGAAGACCGGTACTGGCGAGTGATCGAGCTGGCTTGCCTCCTCCCTGATCTACAGCTGTTACCCGACGGTGATTTGACCGAGGTAATACGCTACAGTTTATGAGACTGTCTTGTCGACTCACACGTGCTCGTAGATTGGCGAAAAGGGTATCAACTTGAGTGGCGGACAAAAACAACGTGTCAATATCGCACGGGCACTCTACTTTGACCCTGAAATCGTTGTCTTCGATGACCCACTCTCTGCTGGTACGTTTCTACTCGGCATGCATGGCCCGGAAGTTGGCTGACAGCGCCGTCGTACAGTCGATGCTCATGTTGGCAAGTTCCTCTTTGAAGATGCAATCATCGGAGAGCTGCGAAGTCGCGGGATTACTGTCGTTCTCGTCACTCATGCGATCCACTTCCTGTCGCAAGTTGACTACATATATACAATGAACAATGGAACGATCGTGGAAAGTGGTACGTACGAGGAATTGATCAACAAGAATGGCGAGTTCGCGAGGCTGGACAGGGATTACGGCGGTCAGACGGAGGTGGCAAAGAGGGAAGAAGGTGTGGAAGAGGGAGCCGAGAGCGCTGCTACGGCCTCGAAGAGCGTCACTGTCGAAGATGTGAAGATGAAATCCGCGCAGGCGCGTGAGCGAGCGGCAGGTAAAGGTACATCTGAAGGTCATTTGATGGTAAAGGAACAACGTGAAATTGGATCCATGTCGCTGCAAGGTAAGGTTAGGTTCGTGCCTGGTGACCTTGGAAGCTGACTTGCTGGGTTACTGCAGTGTATTGGGCATATTTCACTGCTGGACGCGGTGTCATTACGATTCCCCTCATTATATTGTTTATAGTTTTGATGCAGGCAAGCCAGATTATGAACTCGTACACCCTCGTTTGGTGGGAAGCCAAGTACGTCGACTGCCTGGACGCCCATCATATGCTCATTCAATTTTCTTGACAGTACGTGGAGGCGATCCAACTCGTTCTACCAAATTCTATATGGGTGTCTTGGCATCGCGCAAGCAATGAACACGTTCTTGTGGTGCGCGAAGTGGACCTACTTGTTGAACTGGCTATAAACCATTTCTACAGCAGCGCGTGTATGGATTTCATGGGTTACTTTGTCTCCCAGAATCTGCATTTCCGCTCTGTCAAGAGAGTGCTTTATGCACCCATGTCATTCTTCGACACTACTGTGAGTCTTGTGATGTATGCAGCACTTGGCTGCCACTGACTCGTGCAACATCGCAGCCATTGGGCAGAATCCTAGGTGTTTTTGGGAAAGACGTGGATAGTGAGCCACTCTTTTTTATCCGTAGGCTTTCTTAACGAGTTATAGCCATGGACAACCAACTTGCTTGTGAGTTGATATCATAACCTTTACACAATTGCTTGATTCAAGTCTGTAGTCTCCATCAAAATGTGTAAGACGGATTTGCCGTTCCTACCATTCTTCTGACTTGTATCGACAGTTGGCCTCACGCTGTCCATGTGTCTTGGAGCTGTTGTCATCGTCGCCATCTTAGAGCCGTATTTCCGTGAGCTTGGTTCACTTGTTCTCCGATCCTTTGCTGAATAATGCTCTACAGTCGTGGCTGTCGTCTTCGCTGCCTTGGGCTACAGCTACTTTGCTGCGTTTTACCGCTCTAGTGCTCGAGAGGTCACGCGTCTAGGTCATCTCCGTCCTGGTATAATCGTCCCTTTACTAATAGTATAATAGAGTCGATGCTCCGCTCCTTGTTGTACGCTCACTTTTCGGAGACATTAACTGGGCTTCCGACCATTCGTAGTTACGGAAAGATGCAACGTTTCATTAAAGAAAACAGACACTACATTGATCTACAGGACAGGGGTTTGTTCGTTGTGATCACTAACCAGAGATGGCTTGGGGTCAGGCTTGACTTTATGGGCGCCACACTCGTCTTCTTTGTGCGTAGCTCTTTCATCCGTGATGCGTCTTTGTTTCATCGAAGGGTACAGGTTGCACTGCTTGCTGTTCTTGATGTGTCTGGGATTAATCCTGCACAGATTGGTCTGATCCTGACTTACTGTAGTGAGTTGATGTTCCTCTTTTTATGGGCCAGGCGTTTATCGGTTGTTCGTAGTGATGCTCGTTCAGATGGTGGGGCTGATGACGAGACAGTCGGCGGACGTCGAAGTGGGTTCATGGTACTTTAACGTGATCGCTATTGACATCTTTGAAAGAGCAACATGAATTCAGTCGAAAGAGGTGAGATCATTTGTTTAGTATGCAAGCACCGTGCTGATTTTACCTATAGTTGTGCAGTATACACGGGATGACATTGTTCCGCAAGAGGCTCCGCACGAGATACCAGACAGCAAGCCGGCGCCTGAGTGGCCCCACGATGGTGCGATCGAATTTAGGGACGTTCAGATGAGCTACCGACGAGGATTGCCGAACGTTCTCAATGGAATCTCGATCTCTGTCGAAGGGGGTGAGAAGATCGGTGTCGTCGGAAGGTATGGATTGGCTGTGTGGAGGATCGTCAGCTAACATGCAGTTTGCAGAACGGGTGCGGGGAAGTCGTCTCTGATGCTTGCGCTGTACAGGATCGTTGAACTCTCTGGGGGATCCATTTTTCTGGACAAGTGAGGGCTACACGGGTTGTTTTGGACATTTGCTTACTCCGTTACTTTTAGTGTCGATATATCCACGATTGGGTTGAAGGATCTGCGTGCTAAGATATCCATCATACCTCAGGATGTGCGTGGTCGGCTAGACGATGTCGACATTGACTGACGTGTTTATCTTTAGCCTCTCCTTTTCAGCGGTACGATCCGGTCCAACCTCGATCCGTTTCATGAATACGACGATGCCAAGCTATGGGATGCACTGCGGAGATCCTGTCTGGTGGCGGATGAAGACAAGACGACCCGATACACGTTGGACAGCGTGGTCGAGAGCGAGGGCGCCAACCTGAGCGTGGGGGAGCGGTCACTGTTGAGTCTGGCGCGTGCACTGGTGAAGGACTGCAAGGTCGTCGTCCTGGATGAGGCAACGTAAGTCCGTTCCCCAGGTCGTTGCGGGGTGTCTTACGTGTGGATGGCCAGCGCCTCTGTTGATGTGGAGACGGATAGGAAGATCCAATGCACTATCAAGAACGAGTTCCAAGCTCGCACATTGCTGTGCATTGCCCGTGCGTATTATTTCCGCGGTTTCGTGTGCACGGATCATCGAATCGACCGGCTTACGGTGTGTCGTTTTCAGACCGGTTACGTACCATCATTTCGTACGACAGGGTGCTCGTCATGGATGCCGGGGAAGTTGCGGTGAGTCATCAGGGATGTTCCATGTGGTGGGAACTGACGGCGTTCTAGGAATTCGATACACCGTACACCTTGTACCAGAGAGAGGGTGGCATCTTCCGTGGGATGTGCGAGGGGAGCAACATTGAGATGAGCAGGGTAGTTGACGATTAGGCGTTCTACTACTTCTCCTGATTAGGTCGTGTTCTGAGATCCGGCTGAGGCGACGAAACCCCCCTTGGACACAGATAAGGATAGGCTATGTCGGATCTTGCGACGATTGTGCGGGCGCCGTCTATCAGGTCGCTGGGATGGCGCGCTGTTGGCTGTCGGTCGAGGTCTTGTCCTCGCACATACATCGCTTCGAGAGAGCCAATCGTTGTGTGATCGATCAGCGCAGCAGAGAGACGGGGATCGATGCTGGCAAAGCCGTGGTGTCTGGTGGCACGCGTGTTCCGCGCGTCGCCGTGGCTGGGCTGATGGAACTGCCCAAAGCCTGCTGCTGATCGGCGTGCAATGCACGTTCTACCGTCTAGACGACCTGCGGAGGGTGCCACCACGTGTGATTGATTGAGTTGTGATGCGAGCTAATACGCCACAGCGAAACGCTGTTCGCTGCTGGGGACGTTGGGCAGAGGATGCGGAGATGGAGGACGGCGGTCCCGAGGGGATCTCCGATGGCGATGGGATCTTGCATCTGCCACGTGGGTCGCGGTCTCGACCTAGGGTAGAGGGCAGGCACATCCTCGATATCAGAGCACTCGTCGTCGCCTTCCCCGTCTCCATTTATTGCGCGTCCCCACTCGAGAGCACCAGAGCAGCGACCAGGTACGTGCAACTCTCTCGCCTTCTCTCCGGACAAGCGCGGGATCGGGCCAATCGCCGGAATCTGCAATTTCAATATTATTTTATTTATTTTCTCTTCGCTCTCGCTCGTGGTGGCGTCGAGATCTCTTCCCATCGGGAGATACACTGCACCGGACCCAGTTCCTCCTCGTCCTCGTCGTGCGCACCGACGACCTCTCTTTTTTGTGTGTGCTGCGCGGGACACTGACTCGTCTCTCTGCCCAGCGACGGTGCGACACCGACATGCACAGGCAGGGCGCGCAGAACCACCAACGCTATCCTCCCCCGCACCCACCCTCGCATCCCCATCCCCACCACCACCACCACCCACACCCACCCCCGCCCCACCCTCACGTGCCCTCCAGCGACTTCCGTCTTCCCCCGCTCAAGTCCCTCAACTTTCCCTACAAACCCCCCTCGCACGACACCGCACCGCCCCCAGAACAGCAGCCCTACACCCAGTACGACGTCCCCCAGGATGTCCCCCCACAGTCCGCACCCCCGCCCCCCGCCCAGCAGCCCACCGCCCCCGTAGCCACCTCCAACGGGAACTCGTATTATTCGTATCCGACGCCCTCCCACAGCTATGTCCACCGTCCCTCTTATGCCTTCAGCGAACCAGACGCGTGGACGCCCCACTCGCTGCCCCCAACCCAAGCCGCCTATGCTCGCACAGCGGCCATCGTCCCCACGTCCCTCGATGCCGCTGCACCCGCTCCCCCAGGTCCCTCTCGCCATCCACCAAACCCATTTCCTCCCACATACCACCCAAAAAACAGGCCTCCCCCGTCCCCGTCCCCCTACACACCCGCCTCTCATCCGTATCCCCCATCCTACTCCCACCACACCCCCTCCTCGTCCGTCTCCACACCCGGCTCGGGCTCATATGCGTCCTACAGCACCTCCCCCACGTACCCTTCCAGTGCCACATCCCCCACCTATAGCAGCAGCACGAGCCCAACCTACCCCCACACAGCCAGCGCCACCGCTCCCCCAAACTACCCGTCCCATCACCAGTACACCCCCGCCTCTGCCTATCCCCCACCCTCGCCCACCCCGACACCAACCCAGGCATCCCATCCCCACTCCCATTCTCCCGCTCACTACGTCCCTCCCACCCCCTCCGCTGCCTCGGGATATCCATTCGAAGATGCCCGGCCAGTCCAGGGCCATCCTCAATCTGATTCTCGGTATGTACCCCCTTTCATCCAGCGACTCTCTCCACTCACGAGTGCATATACCCAGCGATGCACGCGTGCCGATCACCCAGCCAGAGGCCAGACCACGCTACCCACACCCAGATACGCGAACCGCAGATGTCCGCATGGCAGATGTCCGACAAACATACCCCCCGGACCCTCGACAACCATACCCGCCACCAGCTACCTCGGCCGACCCACGCCATCCCCAGGCATACCCCCCACACGACCCACGTGGGGTTTACCCAGATGGCTCGCGTCCCGGAACCGCCTACGCCCAGCCCCCTCCCTCTGCACCCCCGCCTCGAACCTCGTATGTCCCCGACACGACTGCACGACATGCATATCCCCAGGAACCACGCCCACCAGCAGCATACCCGCCTGACACACGCCCAGCACCAGGGACAGGTACGTACCCAGAAAGCGGCGCACCGCCGTACCCTGCCACTGAGCAGGGTCGTCCGTCGTATGTTCCCAGTGATCCACAC
>JAYMGJ010000527.1:0-29629 GCA_037178675.1 Scleroderma bovista
AAACCGTGGGATCATGGCATAGATCTCAGGGATGGTTTTCCACCTAGGAAAGGGCGTTTGATACCCCTTTCTGTGGATGAACAAAAAGAGGTTGAGGATTTCATTGACAATCAGCTTGCAAAAGGGTATATTCGCCCGTCTGTATCCCCTCAGACCTCCCCTGTCTTCTTTGTTCCCAAAAAGGATGGCAAGAAGCGCATGGTTCAGGACTATCGTTATTTAAATGAATGGACCATTAAGAATAACTATCCACTGCCCTTGATCAGCCAACTTGTTGACAAGTTGAAAGGATGTAAACTCTTCACGAAGATGGATCTTCATTGGGGATATAACAATGTCCGTATCAAGGAAGGAGATGAGTGGAAAGCTGCGTTTGTAACGCACAAAGGGGCTTATGAGCCCATCATTATGTATTTCGGTCTATGTAATTCACCTGCGACATTCCAGAAGATGATGAACGAGATCTTCCACGATATGTCGGATGTCTGTGTGGTGTACATTGACGACCTAATGATATTTACGAACACGGACGATCAGGAAAAGCATGACAGGATTGTGCTTAAAGTCTTAAAATGTTTACGTGATAATGACCTATTTGTCAAACCAGAGAAGTGTCGCTTCCACGTTACCAAAGTTGACTTCCTCGGAATGATAGTCTCACGTGATGGAATAAAGATGGACCCTGAGAAGGTTAACACTATTTTGAAGTGGCCAGGGCCAACAAATGTCAAATAGGTCCAAGCATTCTTGGGACTCGGCAACTTCTATAGACAATTTATTAAAGATTATGCAATCATGGCTAGGCCATTAATGGACTTAACATGTAAAGATGTTGTGTTCCACTTCGGTGACAAGGAATGCACTGCGTTTGAAGCCTTGAAGCCTGCTTTCATTCGTGCACTGGTACTTCAGTACCCCGACCAGGACCACGAATTCCACCTTGAAACTGATGCGTCTGAGTTTGCCATCGGGGGAGTGATATCTGTTAAGTGTGAGGATGGTGAATTCAGACCAGTAGCGTACATGTTGCACTCTATGACCCTGCCAGAACGCAACTATCCTATTCACGATAAAGAAATGCTGGCCATTATAAAAGCAACAGAGGCCTGGCGCCATTATCTCGAGGCCACTCCTTATGCCTTTGAGATCTATATGGACCATCATAACTTAATGTACTTCATGAAGTCACAGAACCTCTCTAAGCGCCAAGCATGCTGGCAGATGTGGATGATGCGCTTCAACTACTCGTTAAATTATAAAAAGGGAACCCAGATGCACGTTGCGGATCTGCTTAGTAGGCGATCGGACTATTATGTCTCTAGTTCCGACAACAACAAGGATCAGACCCTGTTAAAGCCTGTATCTATCAAGTCAATCAACATCACTGATCAGACTTACGAAGAGCACCAGTCGCTAATCACGGACTTTCATGACACACCTGTCGCCGGACATAAGGGTGTCAAAGCTACGTTTAATGCGCTCAGGAAGCACTATACCTGGAAAGGGATGAAAGAGCAAATTTAGACCTATGTGAAGCACTGTCAAAGGTGCCAACAATCAAAAGTGTCGAATCAAAAGACTTCTGGAAGTCTCCTCCCTCTCCCTGTCCCAGAAGGACCATGGCTTGATGTCACAATGGATTTTACCGAGATGCCAGAGTCCCTCGGTTATAACTATATTTTAGTAGTTGTTGATCGGTTCTCCAAAGAAGTGGTCTTTGTGCCATGTACTAAGGAGGAGACCACGCTGTCGACTGCTGAGTTATTTAGAGATCATGTCTGGTGCCAGCATGGACTTCCCAGCACCATGGTGTCTGACCATGGATCAGTCTTTGCAAGTAACTTCCTGGGGGAGTTGTACAGACTCTTAGGGATAAAGCGCAAGATGTCTACTGCATTCCACCCTCAGACTGATGGACAAATGGAGCGGCTGAACCATGAAATCAACCAGTACCTTTGAACTTACGTTAATGACCGACAAAGCGATTGGGCCAGATGGATCAAGATTGCCCAGTTTGTCTGGAACAATACGGTCTCGGAGGTTACTACCGATTCTCTGTTTGGAATTACCCGGAGTTATTCCCTGTGAATGGGTGTAGAGCCAGTGCAGACAGTAGCCCCAGCGGCGAAGGACTTCACTGCCATATTTAACAAAGTCGTTGAATCTTCTGAGAAGGCTAAATGCAACATGAAGCTTCAGGCGGATAAGCATAGAAATCCCGCCCTGGATTATGCTGTTGGTTAGCAAGTCTGGCTTTCGACGGACAACCTTCGTATGTTAAGTCGCGCTTCTAAGAAGCTTACAGAAAAGTGGATTGGCCCCTATGAGGTCACTCGAGTAACCCCAAATGCGGTCGAGCTTAAGCTCCCGAAAACTCTTCGGATTCACCTGGTAGTGAATGTTTCTCAAGTTAAACCCTATTTAGGCCCACTCCCTGGACAACCCGTTTCCTGGCCTGGTCTGGTACACGTCTCTGAAGAACGCGATGAAGAATATGAAGTGGACTATATTGTAGCGTCTCGTATTTACAGACGACAGCTCCAGTACTTGGTGCACTGGAAAGGGTACGAGGAACACGAAAGAACGTGGGAACCCTCGTCAAATTTGAAGAATTCTCCTCTGGTAGTCGAGCATTTTTATAGGGAAATCCCTCCACTCCTCGGAAACTTCGTATGGTGCAGGCGGACTTTGACTTGTTATTTACTTGGATTCCCGAGAATCTTACCATATGCGAACCTACCTTTTGCAGTCTGGAATCCTGCACCTAAGGGGGGAGTAGTGTAACAGTCTAACTTTTTATCTTATCTAATCTACGATTAGATGACATCTTATCTTATCATACCATAGTATCTTGTCTAGTGCATCTTATCTATAGACCTGTCTGGACCACAGCCTCGTGCTGTGCATGCTGTATCCCTCGATGTCATTAGCATAGCCTTACCACAGGATGGCAGCTGTGTTCACTGCCTCGTACAGCATACAGCCTCATGGATAGCCTCGCACAGGACACGTGTAGTATAGTATATATACTGCTGCAATCCAGCACCCAGAGGCTCTCCATTTGAGCTCTCTTTGGGTCTTTGCTCTAAGACGCTTGGTTCCTATTCCCTCCTCAGAGTCTTGACGTGTGGTAGTTCTTTGGGTTGTTTGCCCTTAGGGTTGTCTCAACTACGACCAGGATGGCTGTGAAGCCAGTGGATGAAGGGAGTTGCTCGATGAAATCCATAGAGATGGAATTCCAAGGCTTCTCCGGTACAAGGAGCTGTTTCAGCAATCCATAGGGTCTATGGCCCGGTGTCTTAGCTCTTGTGCAGGAGGTACAGGACCAGACATAATCTTTGATGAAGGTCCGGAGACTGGGCCAAGTATACTCACGCCGGATTAGTTCCAGGGTCCAGTTTTGCCCAAAGTGGCCAGCTAGGGGGTGGTCATGTCGATACTGGAGGACACGGAGATGGAGATCGTCTGAGTCCGGTACGTAGATATGACCGTCTAGTCGGAGGAATCCTGTCTCGTCAGCGGACCAGCAAGAGTCCGGAGGGTCTGCAAGGTGGATCTGGGCAATGGGGTCAGAGGGTAGTGTGGAGAGGATGTCGCTATGGAGTGTTTCCACATCCATGATTGCGACTGCACGGAGGGCCGGGAACTCTAGATAGGTAGTGCGAAGTGAATTAGTGAGCTGTTCTTGAGTAAACACCGGCCGGAGATTTTGGGGGTTAACCCGGGCGTAGCCACTATCCCCCTCTTTGGGGTAGACATCCCATTGTCTAGTGAGAGTGTCCGGTGTCACGCACCAAACGTGTTTGGTACTGTGGACATGGAGAAAGTTAGCCGATGAAACTAATGCGAAGAACGCACACCCAAGATCTGTTGAAAGATTGTCCCGACTTGAGGGATACAGACAGCCCTCGCTATCCATATCACGCAAAGTCAAGACTATCCTTATGCGAAGAATGAATACAAGCTTGTCATAGCCATCTATTGCACAAGAATGACTATCCTGGAGCGAGAGATGAATGCCATCGTCTGGCAGTCATCCCTCGCACAAGAACCGCCAAGAAGCAGAAGAATCCAAGGATTGGTGATCATTTCAGTATGAGAGAGGAATGCAACCTACTGCAGTCCAACTCCCATACCAGAACAACCAAAGAAGCAGAAGAAACGATAGAGAAACGAAGGAGAAAAGGAAGAATCATTTTTAGCGCCCAAATGTCAAATTTAGGTGCCCAGTGCCGGCATTCCGATATTTTGAATAGCTCTGCCATTTTTGAAGCTATCAATTATGTGACTATACCATCATGGAGCCTAGACCGTGGTCTATCTGCCTGTCAAGTTCCGACGTAAATCTGTTCATTTCCCACGGAGATATTCCACCCGCAATCCAGACACCCGCTTCATCACTCACTATGGAGTCCACATTTTCTCTGGAACGTTTCTCCGCTATTGCAGCAGACCTCAACTATGTCCTGCTCTTGGGACAGCCTCTCCCTGAGCTCCTGTGTACTGTCTGGTACATATCTTCCCAGCCTTCTCCCTCAGTCCCTCTCGTTCTCGGTCAGCGCGTTCTCCTCATCAGTCCTGCGTCGCGCACATACTTTGGTCATCTCAAGTCTATCGTTAGACTTGAAAATTCATACCTGGTCGTCTCTGTGTCTCCTGAGTCCTCTGCATATGGTCCTTTCATCCCAGAGTCCTGTCACATCCATCTCCCTCTATCATTCATCTCACTTCCCTGGACACGTTGAATCTGCTACTTGCGATTCTCTTCCCTGCTATCCCGCAACAAACACGAATGAAACAGTGCTCTAGAACCCCTCTTAGGAGCCCTAATAGAGTACAGAACCTTCCCCTTACTGCTCAAGGGAAGACTGCACTTTGGGAGCACCAAATTTCGCGTTTTTGCTCTACAGAAGCTCAATCCAAGGGATTTGTGACACTCTGTGACCAGCTGTGACTCTACTTGTCATTCCAGGCCCCCTGACACTGCTCTTCTGGTCGGATCAATTCTTTTATTATCCCTCAGCCACTCCCATCAGTGGCACTGCTTCAGAAGCTCATCTCCAGATCTAAAGTTCAATAAATCATAGGTTGTGCTTCCCTTCTTTCTGAGTCACACAGAGTCACTCTGGCTCACTCTGACTCACTCTGCTGCGCATTATTCATCCCCTCTTGGCATTACTAATCCCCATTACTCCCCTTACCAATCACTTACCAATCATCCTTCAAATCATGCTTATCATGCTGCTTATCAATTCATGACTCATGCCCCTATGATTCATATGCATTATGTCATCGCATATGCTCATTTAGCTTCAATCTACTCATCCCATGCTTTCTCCCCCTCTCTTTTGGGCCCCATGCAATGATCTTTCCATATTCTTGGTTATACACCCCTTTTTACCTATGTTTTTGCTCTTTCCCTTGGCTCAGCAGCTTGTTCAGGCTCTCCCCATCGATGACTCAGCCTGATTACACTGCTTATCAATCGCTTACCAATTTCTTACCAATCTCTTACCAAGCACTTAGTCATTTGTGCTTACAGGGCCACAGCCCCTCCTGTATATAAACCAGCAGCCAAAGGCTGCAAGGAAGTGTCTGCTTCCCCCTCAATAAAGCGACCACATTCACTCTCCCTCACTGTCTATAAGCTCCCTCTCTGTCTTTGGACTTGTAGGTCACCCAGTGCTGTCAAAACCTTTCGGAGATAGGCGGTAGCCAAGATACTCTACCGAGTCCGAGTGGAACTCACTTTTCCGGTTTGGCGAAGAGGCCATGTAACCAGAGTCAGTGGAGCACTTCTCAGACGTGCTGCTGGTGGGACTCCATATCCTTGGAGTAGATGAGGATGTCATTGAGGTATACGATGATGCAGACATCCAGCATGTTGGCAAAAATAGTGTTGACAAAGCGCTGGAAGGCTGCAGGGGCGTTAGTGAGGCCAAAGGGCATTACTAACCACTCATAAGACCCATAGCGCGATAGCATGTATGGAAGGCAGTCTTCCATTCGTCGCCCGGAGCAATCCAGACTAGATGGTATGCGTGCCAGAGGTTGATCTTCGAGTAGATCTTAGCATGGCTAGGGGAGTCTAGTAGGTCAGAGATGAGGGGGAGTGGATAGTGATCCTTCTTGGTGATTTTGTTTAGACCTTGGAAGTCAACGCAGAGGTGGAGCGAGCCATCCTTCTTCTTTATGAGGAGAACCGGAGCAGCGTGGGAGGAGGTGGTAGGACAGATGAAACCTGTATTAAGATTCTTGTTGATGAATGTCCAGAGAGCGGAGAGCTCAACCGGAGACAGTGAGTAGAGAGTTCCCAGAGGTGGGGAAGTACCTTCTTCAAGGTCGATCTTCAAGTCGTAGTCACGATGTGGGGGAAGTTCAGAGGCCTTTGCCTTGCTGAACACATCTGTGTAATCGCGATACTCTGGGGGGACAATGTCCAGGTCTGGTGGAGTAGAGGTGGAGGAAGAACGAGCCTTTGCTGAGTCAGAGGGAAGCAGCTGAAGTTGGTATTTGGTAGATCCCTCTAATTTGCACGCACGCACAAATGTGGCTGCGTTAATCAGAGAGATGTGTGGAGGGGTGCAAACCGGAGTGTTGACAGATGGTGCGAGGCTGGGATCAGATTGGCCGGAGAGGCCGGAGACAGGGTTACCAGACAGAACCGGAGAGGGAGTCGACAGGGGCGCTGGCAAACTTCCTGCAAGTGTTCAGAATGTTAAACTGCTCAATACCCAGTCAATCGACGGATTGTAGCAGGTGAGCCAGTTATGTCCAAGAACAATTTTGCATTCGGAATCCAGCGGAGTTAGGTAAAAGGTCATGGGGGTGAGCCCATGCACCTGGGTAGGCCATGTTATACAGTCAGCGGACAATGACAATTGGCCGTGCTACATGGGCTGGCGGAAGTGAGGCTTATGACTAGAGCTTTGCCATATCACAGGGGTCAGCCCCTGGCAGCATTGTCACCAAGTGACAACGGTGGGCCCGTGGCTCTGTTGTCATCGCGGGGTAGGGTGAAAGTCTTAAGCCGGACAAATGGGTGTCATCATGAAAATACTTGGGCTGAGAGGAGTAGCATACCAATAGAATAAGTGAGCCAGTACGCAATGGAGGCAGTGTGGTGGAAATCTGACAGCAGCAATAACACCATAGTGAGCCGGTCAATCAGCATTGTGGCATGGTCAACAGTGCAGCAAAGTCAACACTCCGGCATGTTCAATGAGATGTTGTGCTGCTGATATCCAGTGCCGCTGATATGTGGTGCTGGGTGTTATGTGTTGGCTGCATCTATTGCTGCATCAATTTAGTGCCGATGGTTCCTCGTGCTGGATCTTGGCCTAACGGTAGTTAGTTAACACTATATGCACGGCGATACATCTATATAGAGGGCATAGTATCTAGGGCCTGATGGGTATACAGGGAGATCAACTTTGTGGCCCAACACACTCAATGGGACACCTATCCACATGCCTTCCCAACTATATAGTTGTACCCGCATTAAGGGCTTGTTTAATCCTGTGGGACACCCCATTCATGGCTTGTCACTTTAAAATGTACTTGCAAGGTTTGCCTACATAGCTAGATAACACCTCTGCTAGGGCCTGCCAATGCTATGGGATACCATGGCCATTGCCTGTCAGACTGAACACATATGCTGGGCACACTGACTATAAATGACAATGTCTCCAGGGCTTGCCCAGAGTTATGGGACACCACACCTGTGGCTAGCACCCCTTAAAGGTACAGTCTCCGCACAGCCCATTGGAATGCAAGGGACAATAGTTCCGTGGCCCTTTGGTAAGAAAGGGACTCTGTTGTTACAGCCTGATCAAAGCCCGAAACACACTATTCCTCTGGCCTGCCAACAGAAATGGCAAACCATATTTAGGGCCTGATGCAAAGCACGGGACACTGGCACTGCAGCCCTCCTACTCACTCCTATTTGTTGGGCTCTATAATAGAATAGAGAACACTATATCCAGGGCCTCCTGCTCTTATAGAGGATACAGCACCTGGGGCTGTTATGTAATCATGGGACACCATCATATGGGGCTTGACACATTGTGTGACACCACTTTAGCGGCGTGCCTTGGGAACTGCAGGAGGCAGGGCCTACTCTGCTACTTCTAGCCCCTTGGCCGCAATTCCATGGCTACCCTGTTGCTTTGGCCACCATGGTGCTAACAGTCCTTCAGCAGCAGCGGCTATCCCTGGTTCTCTGGCCGCATTGCCGTGGCATACCTTTCTTTTGCCATGATACCACAGCTGTACTTGTCATAGTGGCGGCCACCACTGCCACCCGGCCATGATTGGTTACAGCCATCACAGCTGCAAACTTGATGACCAGCATAAGATATCAATTTGCGGCACCCATTGTATTGGAAGATGCGGCCAGACATGTGCTATTCCCATTCATGCTGATGTGTTCCCTGTGTGATTTCTGCCTTATTGTTAACCTGGCAACATTATATCACATGTGTCGCTTTGGCCGATATTTGATTAACCAATTATTGTTGTGATGAACATATATGTAGGTATTCATACAAGAGTACTTTTTTCACAGCTTTTCAGGATAAGGTGGTATGTAAAATGCCTTCGTGTGGATCCTAATCCACAAATATAGACTCTGGCTCACTTGACAATAACATGGAAAAATGCATGGTACCAGCTGTCAAACGTGGTGTGATGCGTACTATGTGCATAGCCATGATCAAGGGGTTCGCATGTCTCTGTTCCTGTCTCCTCGATTGTGAGTAGTGTGCGTTCCATTTTCGCTTGGGTAGTTGTTGCCAAGTCTTGTCCCTGAAACCCATGAGGCTGAATAATGCATTTTGGAATGAAATGTCATACGTGATGCTGGTGTGGATCAAGATTTGAGGCTAAGGATAACCTGTTCACTCACCTGCGTCCCGTAAACATGCATTATGCCTGCATCGGTGTGCCAATTTAAGCAACATTGCTACGCAATGCATAATGGAATGTTCGTATCTGGTCGTATTGGGACCTTCATCTTAGCATAGAATGCACGCTAAAGTGTTCCTTAGAAAAGAATGCGTTATAAAATTTCACGGGTGCGCTGGAATGATTTTTACAGGTACGTACCGTAAGGGACGCCGGAGGTGGATGAGCCTTCGCTTGTCACGAACTGGAATCGGTTATGGAGGTCAACAATTCTTTGGCCATGAAACGAGATTACGGCCATCCCCTCGAGCACTACGGAGGAATCAAATCAGCAGCACTGCCTAACGGGACACATGTCAGAAACTAGAACGTGCTGGCGGTAATACTTTAACGTTGCCAGTGAACAAACCCGGATAATAGTGTCAAGGATTGTGGCAGACACCTTTGCTGAAGGAGCGCATGCGTGGGAAACTGCCATATATGTTACATAACATGGCTCAACTCTCTGTCCCACCCATATGTGAGCCACACCAATTCTCCCTCTCAAACGTGTTGCACACAGCAAAGAAAAGCAGGGAACATGGCACGCACCAGTCGCTGTCGTACAGAATGACAATATCAGCTGTGGTCAAATTGATACCAAGCCCGCCCGCTCGCGTTGTGAGCAGGAATATGAACCTCTCGCTATCTGGCTTATTATACTCGTCGATTGCAACGATCCGGTCATCGTGCGCTGTGCTTCCGTCAATGCGACAATACTCTACAAACCGAGAGGTCTGAGATTTTCATACGCCAAAACGAAAGGGGAGACCCACTGAATCCACGGAAAAGACAGTAGTCTTCTAGAATGTCGAGTATGCGGCTCATCTGCGAGAAGATGAGAACATGTGAACCCTTGGCCTTCATCGACTCCAGGAGCTTATCCAGAATGATCATCTTTCCACAGTTGTCGATCAGGTGCTCATCTGTCGTGTAAGGGGGGCCGGGTTCCTATATACAACGGCAAGGAGGGGTAGGGAATGAGGAGGTAGCATGGATAAGACACTGCGTGTCGTGCCACAAGAAGGAAACTACTCACAGCGCCATCAAATAGATATGGATGACATGTCACTTTGTGAAGCTTGCAATGGGCATGTCAGAGACAGCGGGATAATGTTTCGGATTCCCTACCTGCATGACCATGTTCATTAAACAGGTCTTGCCTTCTTTCTTCCCCGTCAGGCCTGCAGGGCAGTGTTCTATTCAGAAACGGAACCAAGGGGAAATAATATGAGCCATACCATTGACAGCATCAATGTCCTTTTTGAGGACTGAGCGATACCACTTGCGCTGCATTTTGGTCATGCCAACATAAATGTTGATCTCTTTCTCTAAAGAACGATTGACAGTCGTTCCATCCACCATAAAACTACTTACTCGGCAAAAGATTCTTCTCGATGTCAGACTTGACTCGATGAAGGAGGAAAGGCCGCAAGATTTTGTGTAATGCTTCCATGACTTTCTTGCTCTTCGCCTCCTCATCGCCAGCACCGCTGTCATCCTTGTGAAGGAACACATCTAGATCTGCATAGTCCGAGAAAATCTCGGGGCAGATAAAATTCAGCAGCGCAAACAACTCCTTCAAGCTGTTTTGCAGCGGAGTGCCCGTGATCAACAACCGGCCACGGGACATGAATGAGCGAACAATTTGCGCAAGAATGGAGTCTACGTTCTCGATGCAGTGTGCCTCATCAATGACGATGTATTCTAATGAGAACTTTTTGAGGGCAGACTTTTCAATGAGACAGATCTCATAAGAGGTAACACAGATGTCAAAGTCTTGTGGAATAAGTCGATCTGCAATGATTTCAGCACGCTCCTCTTTCATGCCTGTTAATACAACAACATTAATGTCCGGGGTCCAACGGTCAAACTCGCGAGCCCAGCTCTGGAGGGTGGATTTGGGCACAACAATGAGATGAGGACCGGGTGTCGAGCGATAGTGCCTCAGATACCCAAGAAAGGAGATCGTCTGGAGCGTTTTTCCGAGACCCTGCGGAAGATTTCAATTACCACAGCCCGGTATCGCCGCAACCGCATACCATTTCGTCAGCAAGGATGCCGTTCAAACCGTTGTGATGCAGTGAAACCATCCAGTTCAAACCCTGTAATTGGTAGGGTCGCATTTTTCCAATGATGTCTAGCAGAGCTATTAGCAGAGGGGTGTCGCGTGACACAGGATGACGTACAACTGGGCGACTCCTCGAAAACGTATGGCTGGTCATCTCCATCGGCAGCAAGTTCGCCATCCTTGAGCATCTCCTCGTCCTCCTCTTTTTCTGATTTTCTGTGACGAGCATTCTGATCGCTAACAGTATTTTAAGGACAAGGTGGTTAGCCTGAAATACAGATACCTACATCGGCTTTTTCTGAGCCCTGCCCTTTTGCTTGGGCTGAGCATCTAAGAGTGCAGCATACTGTGGATCGCGGGCTTTCTGCAAAATTTGAGTGAGCAAATGATGGTGGGGAGGGAAATGGTCTGACCTTCAGATCGACAAAGTGCTTGAAGAGCTTGGTTTGACCAAGGAGATAAGAGTAGCGCTTCACAGCGTCTGAAATCTACACAAGCCTTAGGTGAGCTACAAAAGGGCACCATGACGGAACATGCCTTGGCTTTGTCCATCTCCTGCCTCTTTGCATGCAGCTGACTCTCGTCTGCTTTACGTTTTTGTTTTTTCTCGAGTCGTTGTGCCATTTGTTGCATCTTGACCGATTTTGATGGGGAAGAAGTGCTGGCGGAAGGCCCCTCAGGGGGTTGTTATACATAGTACATGGTTAAAATGGAACGAACATACCTCGTCCTCATGATCGCTCTGCAGTTCGTCCTCCTCCACGCTCGCGCCCCCATCTATGTATTCGCTCTCTCCGTCATCCGCGCCCTCGCTTTCCTACCAAACCATGATCACGGGCGTGTGTGAGCAGTGTATATGCCTGACACACTGGGGATTTCAAGATTTTCCATCCATTTATAGTGCATTGAAAATGACAAATGATAATTTTAAATTTTACTTTCACATTTTAATGCCCTTAAAATTTGAATTATAACAGTAGTTTGAGATTTTAATGGCAGTAAAATTTGAATCACAACAATAATTTTAAAATTTAATGCAAGTAAAATTTGAAAGTAAAATTTAAACCTATCATTTGTCATTTTCAATGCACTATAAACGGCCAGAAAATCCTGAAATCCCTGGTGTGTGAAGTCCTGAAAGGAGTGTTTACCTGTCGCGAGACGATGTTGCTGGGTACAATATCGCTGAGCACATCTTCATCCATGTGTGCTGGGGTATGTTGCATAACAAAAATTGCGGACTTTGAAGAAAAGGAGAACGAGAACAGACACAACTGGCTCGAGACTCGCTGTGAGAGAGGAACGAGTCCGTGTGACGTGACTGTGACAGACGTGTGCCACAGCTCCGATTCTTTTTTTTTTTTTGGACAAGTGATATCATTATGTAGCCACTGACAAGTCAAGCTCTACATAATACACTATATTGAAAACCCGGTTGGGCATCGGTCCGAGGAAAAATGCTCTTACGCACACCCCACTAGCGAGTGGGGTAGTGTGGGGCTCCGTGCACCGCCCGAGGTCCCCGGTGAGCAGGGGGTCGCGGCGGCTTGATACCCACTAAAACCTCTGGGTTCGTAATCCAATCTTGTGGTAGGTCTGGAGTCGTCTGAAGGAGTGAGGGAGTCCAAGTTTTCTCAACAAGTTCTTGGGTGATCGGCTTTCGGTTCCACTTAGTTGCGATGAACTGGTCCAAGGACAGACGGTGGTTTATTTTGTTGGTCCAGCGGTTTATGGTGGCGTTGGCTGAGTGGTTTGTTCCCTGTATAACGTGCTCGCAGCGGAGCACCCAGATGAGGTGGGCAGATTTGGATAGTAGAATTCGAAGGAGGCGGGAGCGGCCAGGGTTAGGATGACCATCCTGGTTGAGGGGAGGCAGCGAGATGGAGCCGCAACCTAGGATTGTTCCTAGGTGGATGTCTGGCCATGCTCCAAAGCAGGCTGGCCAGGTTGATTTCGTGTTCGTCCAGATTAAATTGGCGTGCCCTCGTGGGCATTCGAGGAGGATGTGCTCGAGTGACTCTGTTGCCTCGTTGCAGACAGAGCATTGGGCGCATTGCTCATAGTTCGGGATTCTTTCCCAGAATTCCCCAATTTTGAGGGAGCTGTGTAGAGCTCTAAGGAGGAAGGTCTGGATGGGTCGTCTGATGTCTGGGTGCCTCACCTTCCTCCAGATGTTTTCATCATGCGGTGGGCCGTTGTTCAGGGATTCCAAGGCACTTCGTGTGCGGTCCAGTAATATTTTAGACCGGCGTGATTCAGATGGGGAGTTGAGTGACTGAATCAGCTTATAGGCGGCTGCCTGGGTTAGTTTGTTCAGTTTCATTCCACCTGGTTCTGACAGTATGGGGATGGTGATATCGATGTCATCTGGTATCAGTTTTGCTGCACCTTCTGCGGCAAGTGCATCTGTGTGTTCGTTCCCTCTGTTGGAGTTATGCCCTTTGACCCATCTGAATCGCATCGGGGCTGATCGGCATCTCATGGCATATGCTGCCGCTTTTATCCAGGGTGCGTTTGGTACCCTGGGCCATCCTGAGTCCTCCCATTTGGGTAGTGCATTGGTGAGGCAAGTGATAACATATTGCGAGTCTGTTACAATCGTTAGGTATGCGTTCCGGGGTGTGGATTTCAGTGCTACCACCACTGCAGCTAACTCGCCAACCTGGTTGGATTGGTCATGACCTGGAACTCATATCGCTCTGTTTAAGGGGTGGTCATTGGCGAACCACACTCCTCCCCCACTTCTGGCGTTGTCAGTACCATTTTGAAGGCACGAGTCATCAGTGTAAACTGTTAGTTGTGTGGGTGGGGGTGCGATGAGTAGTGGTCGGTGCAAGGGTCTGGGGTCCATCGGCATGGGGGGTGCAAGGACCCTGAAGCAGTCAGACAGTGAGTGTGTGGTAACTGAGGGGTTAAAGACAATTTCGTCACCGTGGTGAATGACAGCACGCTGGTTCTTCTCTAGGCGGTGGTGTGTAAGTGTTAGACCATCATTTGGGGCATTTGAGGATGGGTTGTATAGGGGGGCTAGGCACTCTAGTAGTGCCTTCGCTGTTTGTGCACACTTGTGGGGGTTCACACAGCCCTTCTCTCTGTCTATATGACAGGGTTGGCAGGCGCAGTTCCTTCGGGGGCAGTGGTGGGTTCTGTCCCTGTGGCACAGTCTATCACTCATTTTGATCAAGTTCTTGACCTTGTGTGCCTTATGGGTTCGCTGCAGGCACTCATCTTTTGACTTATGGTATGTCCTGGGTGGAGCTCCCAGATGGTACCATGCTGGGAGCTCGAGCTTAAGATGTCTGGGTAGTTTTAGAGGTGCAAATGATAGGCTGAAAGTCCTGGCCGTCTTGAGAAGGTCTAGGACGCATCGTGGCAGGGTCCTGGCTGTTCTGCCCTGGGTTGGTGGGCGCCATGATGTGAGGCAGAAGTTTGGTTTTTCCATTGTGAAGTCATAGTTGGGGCGTATGTGATTTATGATGGCGTCAGTGACAAAGGCCCAGGTTGGGTGGGAGGAGGATAGGTCCAGGTATGCTTTCAGCCAGGTTAGACTCACTGCTTTGTTTCGAGTTGGGATATTGAGCAAAGCTAGGCCCCCTTCATTCTTCGGAGCATATAAATGCTGCAGGCTGAGTGGGGGAGGGGCCGTTGAGCCCCACATAAATTCTCTGACTATTTTCACAAGTGCTGATTCAATTTCCGTTGGCATGCCTTGGGCTTTGGTAATGAACTGTGTCATGCCGCCAACAAACATTTGTATGATGTATCCTTTCGCATCAAGCGATGGGGAGCCTCTATTCCATCTGGCCAAGGTACTTCTCACTTTATCCAGGACAGGGTTCCATGGCATTGACTCTTTCAGGCCGTTCCCTATCCAGGCACCCAGACATCTAACCGCGTGGCCATCTTTTGCAATGCGGATGTCATCGTGAAGTGGCACATAATGTACCTACTTTGTCCCGTCTTACACGGCCACCTGAAGGTGAAAATCGGCCGAGTGTCACGGGCCAGCGGACAGGAGCCCACGGATGGAGTATCACCGAGTAATACAGGTGGGCTACACACTATGATTTTGTTACCATGTGATATGGGTGGGCTATGGTAGTAGTTAAGGAGGGGTTATGGTAGGGATATAGGAATTGTCATCATGTCATGTTGGTGGGCCGCAATCTTACTGGGTGCACATTAATGGATGAGCCCATATTTACTGGAATGCAAAGGTATGGGGTGGGCTAGAAAAAATAGATACTACTGCATATAGTAGGAACTAATCTAATCAACCTACCAGTAGAACTGGCTTCATTACCATGGGTGAACTACTGGGGTTGACTACCGCGGGTTGACTACTTACCATTGATGGACTACTACAGCTGACTATACACAGGCATCACACACTGTGGATTACTACAAACCACAGTCCCACTATGGGCCCACTACTAGCCACAGGTTAACCACCTGCATGGGTTAGGTTGGCCAGCAGTTGACTACACAGCGGGGGTTGACTACCCAGTGGAGTAACTCTCCACCGCAGGTTGACTACACTGCGGTCGCACTACCAACCCAGGGGTGACCGCCCATTGTGAGTTGACTCCCACTGCAGAAACCGCAGGTTCAATACTTACTGTGGGTTAGTTTCCCACCACGGATTAGCTAGCGACTGTACAGCACAGGTCAACTACACAGCAGAGTACTCACCACAGGTTCGCCACCTGCTATGGGTTACACTGTGCATTCAATACATACTGCAGGTTAGGTACCCAACATGGGTTATCCACCCACTGTTTACTACACAGTGGGGGTTAACTACCAAGTGGAATGACTCTCTACTGAGGGGTGACCAACCATTCTGGGTTGACTACCCACTCCAAATGAAACTGCAGGTTCGATACAGATTAGCTAGCTATTGCTGTTGACAGTACAGCACAAGTAGAGTACACAGCAGAGTATCCACTGCAGATTGGCCACCTACTGCATGTTACACTGTGGGTTCAATACATGCTGCAGGGTAGATACCCAACACAGGTTATCTACCCACTGCTGTTGAATACATATCAGGGGTTGACTACCCTGTGGAGTGACTCTCAACCACGGGTTGAATAGTAACCACAGTTACACTACAAACAACTATCTGCTGAGGGGTGACCACCCATTGTGGCTTTGCTCATTGTAGGTGATACTGCGGATTCATACATACGGTGTGTTAGCTACCTACCCAGGATTGGCTAGCCACTGCTGTTGACTACACAGTACAGGTTGACTACCCAGTGGAATGAGTACCCACTGCAGGTTGGTCATCAACCATGGTCCCAGTTGCAACCACTACCTACCCAGGGTTGACCACCCACTGCATATGATACCATGGGTTAGCTATCCACTGCTGTTGATTACACAGCACAGTTTGTGTCAGAATATATGGCTGCTACATGGCAAACTTACAAGACTAATTACTGTTATTAGTTTTGATATATTGATCATTCTACCTACAAGATAAATAGTCCATAGTCATACTGTGTATAATCATCGTGTTTGGACCTGGTTCGCACCCACCCACCCATCATGGTCACCCCGATTGTCCCAGCACGTGAATTCTAACAGTTTGACTACAGTGGAGTACTCACCATGGGGTGATGCTAAGGGTTGCCACCATGCATCATCCAGTGACAATCTTTTATAACCAGTGGACTAAACTCTGCCCTGAATTTACTATTGACACCAGAGATGGAATTGAACCTACTCAGCATTTATGCACAGTAGTTGACAGGGAATATCTTCTCCAATTCCATGACATTGGTATTGGTTAGAGTGGAACCTTGGTTTTTCACCGCAGGTGAAGTTCATACCATGGGTTGTTATAACACTATCCAGTGAGTAACAGCTGGGTGTAGCATGAGTGGGCTGACACACATGTCACATTGACAGGCCGCTACAACATGGTCCCATGTGATATGAGTGAGATGAAATAATTGTCCCCTAAGGTACTGGTGAGCCCATATGCCATCATCCCGAGTAGCATGAGTGGGCTGAAACTTTGAGATGCCAATAGGATATGAATGGGCCCCTATTATACCATCCACGTTACATAGGCAGGCTGCTATTACATTGTCCCATGTAATATGAGTGAGCTGAAATCACATTAGTATAGAAAGGTGGTGGTCTGCACAGGGAAGGTCTAGCCTGAAAGAAGGGAGAAGGAGAACTGTAGGTAACCTCAGTATGCTGGCAAGCTACTATATATTAGTATATACCTGTAGGATAACTACAAGGTATCAGTAGGTAGATGTGGTGGTTAGTAGATGGTACTCACCCTCAGTATGCTGGCAAGCTACTGAGGGAACTAAAGTACCAGGAACTCTACTCTAGTGCGATGTATGCTTATGTAAGTAGGTAAATATACCACAACAATCTGTTTATACTCCAACAATTAGCCTAAGGTATAGGTGGGCCTATATTCCATTATCCCAAGTAGCATGAGTGGGCTGCTATTACATAGTCCTGTGTAATACGAGTGAGCCAAAATAACAAAGTCCCTAAGGTATGGAGGAGCCCATATTCCATCATCACAAGTAGCAAGAGTGGGCTGAGAGTGGATGGTTCCAATGTGATATGGGTGAGCCCATATATGATGCCAACATCCCATGTAGCACAGGTGGGTTTTGAATAGCCTGTCCCTTATCATGTATGTCAGCCAAAATAGCAATGTCCCCTGAACTGTGGGGGGCCCATATACATTAAGGTTGTGTAGCATGAGTGAGCTTACATTATGATGTTCTCATGTGATATGGATGGGATATTATTACCTGGTTCCATGTGATATGGGTCAGCCCAGGTAGAACAGTCACTAGGGTATAGGTGAGCCCATATTTCATCATACCGAGTAGCACAGATGGGCTAAGATTTGATCTGTCCAATGGAATATGGGTGAGCCCATGTAAAATTGCATCATTCCATGAGTCAAGGGTGGGCTATGAATCAGTTGTGACCTGGAATATGGGTGAGCCAAAATACCACCGGAATGTAAATCAAAGCAGGGACCATAATATCTAGCCCCATTGACATGGTTAGGCTGACATATGGTGTTTCCCTCTAATGTGGATTGGCCCATAGATAACTGGCTGAGAGTGATGGATGGGCTGATGGAGTCTGGTACATGGGTATAAGGTGAGCCAAAGATGGCCGTGGCAGGAGAATGAAGCTGACAGAAGCCACGGTGTTACAGTAAATACAAAGTAGGATACCAGAAAAATGAGCCTGACAATAGTGATTTCCCTCTGAAAGCCCGCAGGACTTTATAGGGCCTGTGTTCAGTGGCGGTGAATAATGATATGGAGAAATATGGATCACCAAAATATCAATAAGTTAGGTTAGACATGTCTGGAAGTGTAATAAGCAACCATACAGCAGCCACAGCAACATGATAAGCATTATCATCTCTCAAATTCCACTCCATATGTATTTATTAATTCACTTAGGAAGAGATGTCAATAGTGAAATACATATGTTCTATAAACTCCTCTGCACTTTACAGTATGGTAGGCCTTAGCAACCTCTCCACACTATCAATCCTCCTCCAATCCGCACACCTTGGAACATTTGCCCAATGATGAATGTTATCCCTCATATAGTAGGTCAAACAGTACTGGTTTCCTTCTACAGCATTTACCCCATGCCTAAGAAGCCTCCTGGAGAATGCAACCATGGTACCAGGTTTGTACACCAGCTTGATGCCAAGGGTAGGGATGGCCATGATACAGTCAGTGTATTCACCCACATTTACTATAATATCATACCAACTGGCACGGGATTGGGGATCACAGTGGAGGGGGGTGCACCAGTTCACAATAACTGAAATATTGGTAAATGTGGTGGGCCAGAGGGATAAGGCCCAGTTCATGCTGAGGTCATTTGTGAAAGACCAATCTTCCAATAAACTAATTCCTCACATACCATCCTCATACAGCTGTGGATGCATGATTGACAATGCACCTGATATAATGGAGGTTGGCTGCACCATATCTTTCAACCACTGGAAACCTGTGGCCATATTGAGGTCTGCAGAAATGGAAGCATTTTCATGCTGAATATGATATTATCAATTAATTCATGGCAGGAATGGTAAGCACCCATGTAATGACCCATTTGATGTCTTGCAGGAGAAAGCTCCAAACAACTGGTCACATGGGTCTGTTCCGGATGAAAGTACCGCGGGTCATTGTGCCATGTCCGGCCAGTTATACTGGTGGACAGTTGTGTATGGAGTGGACTTAATGCCTGCAGAATATTTGTCTACAGGTATTATAGAAGATTATGAACAGAAGATGTATTGAATCATACCTGTGTTGGGCATGCCAAGGCACCAGGGAGATACCACAAAGCTACAGTTCCCCCCTCCCCCAAAATCACTGCTGGTTCATCGATAAGACCTGAGATAGTAGCAGGGAACTTGTTAAGGAAGGTTTGCTCCCTATCCGTGGTGGTCCCAGGCTCCATGGATGCCAATGATTCAGAAAGCCGGATGAGGTCAACACCACAGTCAACTGGACAAAGATGAGTACTCGAGGAAAGGGGCATGGAGGAGGCGTACTGCGATAATTATATGCGGTAACCAAAGTGGCTACCATCTGGTGCATCCCAACAGAAAGGTCGACTGGGAGGTTAAGGGGAATTTCAGGTGCCACGGTCCCAGAGTCAGGGAAAGCCGAGGAACAGAAGCGGTGTCGCATATAACCAGAAACTTGATGAGATAGCTGGTAGTTGGTTGGGTAAGACACAGGAGCAGCCATGAAGGGGAGAGAGATGAGACCCAAGCAAAGCCGGGATACTGAACAATATTTATATGGAGACCGCGGGTAGATGGCAGCGGGGTGGTGGCTATGGATAATCAACAAAGTTCAAACCAATAAATAAATTATATAGGAAAAATAAAGAAATGGAATGGAATTTACAATGTTGGGACGGTGCCAATATGAATACATTCACATCAAGTTGGAGATCAGCCACGGGTGGAACCCACATCGGTGGGCATTGAGTGGTAAAACCTACCATTACTCCAAAAGGAGAAATTCGACAAATCAATAGAATTTCAAATGTTACCAGAATTACCCTGTTGGTGTGTTGCCCAGCTGCAGTGACAGATTGGAAAATGGTGATGCCATATCAGTATACAACATCAATTCCACATATATAGCGACCGCGGTTGTATTCCACCGCGGTGAGATTAGGCATCTAATTGAAATCCAATCATTCACTCATATGCTAATAACAAGGGAACAATAAGGGGTCAATTTCCTGACAAATTCTGTGTTTTATATTTGGCTATCATAGCAGACTACATATATAGCAACCGCGGTGAGAATAGACATCTAATTGAAATCCAATCATCCATTGATATGCTAATCAAATATACACGGAACAAAAGGGATGTAGCAATTATATATCCATGGGAGCACCTGGTGATATTCAACAATGCGACCTGGGTGGGTGGTCATTGTTTCATAAACAATGGTAGGCCATACGTGGGAACGTTGTTGGAGAAATTATAAATATAGACCTTTATAATATCTGCCTTTATTCCCCATTCTACACCCATGGATCCCTCCATTATTCAGGCACGCACACTATCCGCGACTTTGCAATACACGGGTATCAGATTCCGTCGGTTTGTCCATGCTTTGCAGCAGACAGGGGAAGATTCGCTATGGGAGAAGATCAATTGGCATAGCCATGTACTGGCAGAAGTGGTGTGATCCTGGATTACCCATCACATCGAATAGGCTGACCAATCTTGCAGGCAATTCTGGAGCGATTACTTGGCGCATGTAACAAGCATGGGCTGGTGATGCAGGTTCCCACGGTTGCAGCCCAAGTGATGGAATGGGTTTCTGTTGGGGACCCCGATGCACCAACTTTGATGGGCCAGATCAAAACCATTGACATCTTCAAGGTTTATCCCGTGGAAGCCAGAGTCCAAAGTACATGGGCCACACCTGGGGCGTGGTGGGTATGGGGTGTCCCCTGCAATGTTATACCGCGGACAACACTCTGCCAGCTGGTCACAGAGGCACAGCAATTCTTTCCGCAGACCCAGGTGAGTTCACAGGGTAATGCAAACAAATTTCTAATAAGCATTCTTTGCAGCCCAGGGATTATGGAATTCCAACCCTATTTAATGTCCCGGAAACCCCAGGCATGGGAATCGAAGATATCAAATTACACATGCAGCATCTCTTGAAAGAAGTCGATGAGAAGATCTTCCATCAAAATACCCTATTATATCATCTCGTCAACCACATGACCATGGTGGAATATCTAACTGATTCTGCCGATGAGCTGGAGGAGAAGTGGGCGGTGTCCGCGGATAAACTTTGGAGGGGAAAGGACAATTGAATGGTGTTCCATAATTGCATGTAAATTGTAGAACTAGTATGCATTGTTTGTGCCTCAGGTGATATTTTAACACATAATCATTGTCAGAGTTTGCTCAATTTGTTGTACATGTCATATTGCCTTGCTGCATAGCATGCCATCCCGCGGTCAAAGTCCAATCCCAATTTTGCTGCTTTTTCTTCCCAGAAATTTGCCCAGTTCCTGAAGAAGTTGTGTGTCCAACCCTGTTCTGAAATTATGAGGTCCACCTCTTCAGTCCATCAATCTTGTTTTGCCTTCGCCCGTAACCAATGAACCCGGTAAACTATTTGGAATCATTAAGTAGATATATATGACCAAAAATTACAAAGCTTACACTCTGACATCCAATCATTTTTATTTGTGTCCTTTGGAATGTCCATAGTCCAGAACCATGCCAAGGAGTCATGGCGATGGCCCCTTGCATTCGGATCGGACACTGCAGTACTCACTGTGAGATCCTTCTTGTTAAGTATTTGATACCAGTCAAGAATGCTTTGGTCAGCTCCCAACACAACCATTTGCTTTTGGCACCAATTATAGATCGCAGAATATCTTTTGACCAAGGTGTCCAGGTCCGATACCTTTTTCCAAGTGCGGGTTGTCACAGCATAGTTTCTGCCATGTCGGACCTCAGTGCGAAATAAGACTGCCTTGTCTGCAAGAGCAAGTCGTATTTCATGCAGAGCATCATTGGCCTGACCTTGTCTGAGCTGAAGTTCTTCCTCTACGAGGCCATTCAGCTCCAATGCACCACACTGAGGCAAACCTATATAGGAAGGCAGTGGCAGTATGGCGTGTTCTGCATTCCCAGGGGATACAGTAATGAAGGTACCATCTTCATCACTCCCTGAGTCACCATGTTCGCAGGCATCAAGTCCACTGTCCCAGTCAACTCCCACAAATGTTGCCGCGGTCTGCACCAAGCCATTGATTTGCGACTGTAGCCTGTCACGACGGCGGGAAATGTCAAGCCTTTGGTTTTCAGTAGTTCTTGAATTGATCCTGCGTGCATCCAATAAGAGCACTATCTGAGACTCCTCCACCTTCAAGGCCCTTGCCATCCATGTGGTGGATCCTCACAGTGCCCCTGCCGCGGATTGCATTCCTATGAGGCTAATCTCCATGGATTTAATGCTCGGTGCTTTCTGTGTCATTTCAGCCTTTTTCTGTACTTGTTGCCATAGGACCTACCCTTTTCCAACTGGACTTCAAATATATCCATGGCCTTTGCATTGGATAACCTCTCCACAAGTGCATTCCTCTCTTGGGCCATCCAAGTATTACGAATGTCTTCAGGCACAATTTCATCCAAATTTGCAAAGGTATCATGAGAGGATGCCAGATTTCTTTGTGCAGCAACCAGTTTCCTCTTCAAAGACAGAGCTGGAATGCGTGAATGCGGTCGCCATATCCCATATTTAGCATCACTCACGCATGCAGACCATCTTCAAGAAATTACTGTCGTTCATTTGGAAGTCCAGCATTTCCTGCCGATGAGGGGCGGCCATTCCCCGGGTGGAGGGGGAAATAATATTTAAGGACGACCAGAGAGTCTCCATTATTTCCCCGTCCACATTGCCTACTCCAGGAATGAAATTAGGGGAATACCTGACAAAACATTCCGATTGATGTCCATGGACATGCCATATGCCAATGCCTGGTTGAATCTTTAATCCGGGTGGGAGAGACACAAACCGGTTCCCTTCCATATGCCGATACAGGTTTTTGCTGTATTGACAATTGATGTCATAGAAGTTTACCACCCGCTGTTGGTGGTCCATTCTGTGATGCACTGCATGCACCAAGGAGTAATCCATGTTGACCTGCCTACCTGCGGGTCAATAAAGCTCTTTATTTTGGAACCACGGACACACTGCTCTCCCTTTTGGAAATCAACCATGGCATGTGGAACAAAGCACCCATGTCTGGCACAGGCACAACCACCGATTCCAGTTGATGACAACTGACTTCTACTAGTATTTGCCTGATTGACCGCACGGTGATTGCTACAGTCCAATTTCTAACTGCAGCATCAGAACATACCGCGGCATGCATCAAGGATATCATACCTCCACTCTATTTGCACTTCCTGCTAAATAGGATTTATAAGGCTCCGATGTTACCATGAATCCTTTTCCATCCATCAACCAGACCTCGTTTGGAGCTTGTTTGAGCAACATATGTTCAGCTTTGAAATTTCCATTCATGGCAATGACCCTCGAATACTTCCAACTGTCCAGATCAGTCATATATGTAAATTATGGAATAATTACAACCAATACTCACTGTGTGAGATCCACCTCTCCCGCGGGTGGCATATTGACCCCGGGTTGGGGACATGCCGGGCAAAAGAGGACCAGTTCCCCTGGCCCTGGTTCTTCCGACATTCCATAGAATCCTTTCCACTTGAGAAGTTTCAAAAGTCTCCATGCCCTTGACAATCTCAGGAGCTCCCTGTACCTATTCTATTTCATCTGCGGTGTCAATGCCACGGTCAACAAAAGGTTACTTCACTTACCGGCACCGCATGTGGGAATGCATTGGATGTCAGTCTCTGCAACTTACTATAGTAATTCATTGCAGTGGTGCCACATTCCACATTGTCCCAGATAAAATCATCCAGCACCTGGAAGGTAAATGCAGTCCTGGGACTTTTTGTTGTCGCAGGGAAAAGGCCAGCCATCATAAGTTGCAGATGTGAATCCTCTGAACCATCACAGCTGCAGTACCGAATGTCGCAAAAGTGCACCCCATTAGTGTGCACCAAAGTTAGGAAACTTCGGTCCCGTGGTCTAGCTAGATGAGGTGGGCTCCCATCGTCCTCCACATCTTCCCAAGCATCTTCATCATCACTTGCATTATTACCGCGGCTATATCCTCCGCTAGGACATGGTTTTCCACCGTGGCCCAAGTGCATCACAAATCCAATCTGCTTTATTAATTACCATGTGGATATGGTGAAAGAACTGACCCACCAGGCGAAGAGAGAAATCCTCAAAGAAGGTTCCAGTCCACCTTTGAATCCGATGGAAGGGACCAAGCTGGTGTGTGTCAAGGCAACAGTTGGTGCAGAAGAGTGGCCTATGAGCACAGTCGGTGCACCTAATTGCCCCATCCTTTCCACACCGCATACAGATCCTGGATGCAGGGGGTGCCTCCATTTCTAGGAGCACTGACAAATATTTGCCTTTCCATGGCAGCCAGTCTCACAGATAGTGGTCCTATGATTGGATGAGATATATATTTAGAGTGTGGAAGGTGCATCAGACCTGGTTCATTGGCAATCTACATGCTCGCAGGGGTGGATCATCTGTAGTAGAATATGCCTCTACAGGCTCATCTGGAAAGAAACTGGTGTGCTCCAATGCCGATGAACCAGCTTGAGTAGGAGACTGATCATCAGCTCTTTCAATACGTGCCTTTTTCCGGGGTGGAGCCTTTACGATCTTGTCCTTGGATTGTCTACCAGATCTTACTGTCTTCCATGTCACCTGCATTACAGGTGTAGAGGGGCCTACTTTTACTACCTTTGTCAAGACCGGTTCTTCACCGATCTGATCTCTACGGGGGGTCTGGGGGTCAGAGATTGGCCTAGCGGTAAGACTGAGATACTACGTAGCGTAGTCGTGCTTCCCGAGTAATCGGAAGGCCAACCGAGGGTCTAACAGAGAGCCCGAGAGTAAACGGTCTACGACCGAGTGCTTGCATGAGACAGAGATGGAGAGTGCGAAGGGAGAACAGAGGAGAAGTATCTTATTCAATATTCGAACTGAAACTACAACAGACCGAGTATCTAGGTATTTATACTGAGTGGAACGGATGAGGCGATGTACGGGAAGTCGGGATTACCGACGAACGACGAGCGCAGACGCGCTGCGCGCTGAGTAAGTACGGTAAGTGCGATAACCGGATTACCGATAGGTATCGTATTAGTAATGCAACGGGACGGGAACGTATAGTAACCGGAAACAAGAAAGGAAACATATTAGGTAATCGTACAGGGAGACAGAACGGACAACATGCTCACCGATCGGTGGCGATACAGGACAGATAGAGAGAAACGGAAAAGGGAGTACATACAATAAAACAGGCAGCAAACGCATGGACGCAATCAGACAATAGGGTACAGGGTGATCAGATGTCACGGTCGTGACAGTATCCCCCTCTTAGGGCCGAGCCCATGAGGCTGCAATGCATGTTCCACACCGATTGTGTGCGACCATTGTCTGGGTTCAAAAATCGGTTAGGGCGTATATAAGACTGGCCTTCGGTGACAGTAACCCAACAAATCCTCTTCTTTCCTAACTACTTGATTAACCATGTCCACTGGCAACAACAACACCAATTGGACACGCGCCGCTTCGCCCGAGTTGGAATGGAAACTGACTGACTCAATACAAGTCCAGATTGCGAAGTTCGACGAGCAATCGCGGAGACGTCGGGAGCGATTGATGAAACAGGCGGCCGAGCAAGAGGTGAAGAGGTTGGCAGAAGAGGCTGCGAAGAAGAAGGCTGAGGAGGAGGCGAGAAGAGTCGCCGAGGAGAAGCGGAAGGCCGAGGAGCAGGCGAAGAAGGTCGCCGAGGCGAAAGCGCGGGCTGATTTCGAGGTGAGGGCGAGGGAGAAGGCAGAGTCACTGGCGGCTGGTGAGGCGATGCGGGAGCATCTGGGACTGGGGCCGAAGCCAAAGGTGCGTGGCCGATTAATATTTTTATTTGGTTTCGCTGACTTATTGTTTGATTAGCCTCGTCAGGTCACTGCCCGTTCCAACACGGGCATCATGGGGTTCAGGCCCCCTTGTGACTGGTGCAGGCGAAGTGGCCACGGTGCCGAGTGCGAACTGGCCGACGGTGCGTGCACGCCGACTTGCAGCCGGTGTCAACGATCCAAGATCAAATGCACGTTCGAAATTTCGACGGCGGCGATGGAGAGGTCGGCGAGCGGAGAGAAACGGAAGCAGAGCGAGAAGACAGTGGAGCCGAACACGTCGCCAAGAGGAGGGGAGAAGTGCAAGAGGATGAAGAAGACGATCGCCGATGCCGCGAGTACCGAGGAGATAGAGGCGGCGATGGGGGGGTTCTCGGTGGCTGGGCCATCGAGTCGGCCAGACCCGGTCGCGCTGGTCTTGGACCGCCGACTCGGGGAGGTCATTGCGGCCATTGATCGCAACACAAGGGAGTTGGCGAAGTTGGGTCGAAAGGTGGAAGGGATCGCCTGGGAGACGAAGAGGGCGGCCGACGCGAAGGATCCGAAGGGCAAGGGCAAGGCGATGCCCGAGGAGAGCGAAGAACGGGAGGAGTCGGATGAGACGGACGGGGAGAACAAAGAGTCGGGGGACGAGGACGGAGAAGGCGAGTCCGAGTAGGTAGTTGGAACAGGATGTTGTAACTGTATTTAGTTTTCTTTTTACTTTGTTTTCTACACTGTCAATAGACTTTGTTCGGTGGTTTAGACAACTCAGCGTGAGAGGCTTTCTAAGGGGCCTGGCTTAGTCGGGTAGGCTTTGTGGTAGTCGGCCACAAGTTCTGATGCGTGTCCAAGCTCGGTCGCGATCAACCAAGATGTTTCTTCATCGGTACCTTCGTAACCAGCCCATCTAACTAGGTAGAGGAGTGGGCATTGGCATCGACGTCGGTTGAACTTTGAGTCGAGGATCTCGGTGATCTCGAACTCGGGTTCGCCATCGACTTCGATGGGAGGTGGTGGAGGTTGTGACCGATTCGGTATTGTATTCGGTGTCGCTGGTTCGAGCTGTGAGACGTGGAAGACGGGGTGGACAGCACGCATAGAGTCGGGGAGATGGATTGTGAATGATAAAGTGCCGACTTGGGCGATGATTGGGTAGGGACCGAGGTTCTTCTCGGAGAGTTTCTTTGATGGTCGGGTAGACCTAAAGTACTTGGCTTTGACGAATACTTGATCACCGACTTTGAAATCGGGTGCGGGTGATCTTCTGGCGTCAGCAGGGCCTTGGTACCTTTTCTGGGCAGCAGCCATTTCTTCACGTAGGTACTCATGCAATGATTCTAAGTCAATTGCGTATTCCCTTGCCCGAGCTGATGAGAGATCGCGCTTGGGGTGCACAGCGAGGTTCGGGTAGTATCCTTTGTTCGCGAAGAACGGTGATACACCAGTCGTGGCGCTAGGGGCATTGTTGTAGGCGAACTCGGCAAGAGGTAGTAGGTGTGACCAATTGTCCTGCTGGTAATTGCAGTACATCCTGAGGTATTGCTCGAGTGTTTGATTAGCTCGCTCGGTCTGTCCGTCACCTTCTGGGTGATAGCCCGAAGTGAAATGTAATTTCATGTCTAAGGCCTTACTGAGTGAATGGAAGAAATGTGAGACGAACTCTGAGCCTCGGTCAGACGTTACATGCGCAGGGACGCCGTGCTTAGCGAAGACGTGGAGTAGGAAGAGCTGTGCGAGCTCGGGGGAGGTTATTGTATCGTGAGTCGGGATGAATATGGCTTGCTTTGATAGTCAGTCAATGACTACCAGTATGGCTGTGAAGCCGGATGAGGATGGGAGTTGCTCAATGAAATCCATTGAGATGGAATTCCATGGTCGGTCGGGGACCGGTAATTGCTTGAGCATCCCATAGGGTCGGTGACGTGGCATCTTAGCTCGGGCGCAGGCCGTGCAGGACTTGATGTAGTCCTTTACGTAGGTACAAATGCCTGGCCATGTGTATTCGCGACGAATGAGCTCTAGAGTGCGATTCTGACCGAAGTGTCCCGATAGGGGATGGTCATGCTTGTATCTGAGGACACGAAGACGTAGGTCATCGGCCTCGGGGACGTATATGTGACCATCGAGATGTAGATAGCCAGTCTCATCGGTCGACCATCGGGGATTCAATGTGTCCGAGAGGTGGGTTTTAGCAATGGGATCGGTCGGGAGTTTGGCTAGGATATCGGCGTGGAGACGCTCGACGTCCATGAGTGCACTTGCTCTGAGTACTGGAGCGTGTAGGTATGTCGCGCAAAGGGAATCGGTGAGCTGTTCAGCCATGAACACCGGTCGGAGGTTCTGTGGATTGACTCGGGCGAAGCCCCTATCCCCCTCTTTGGGGTAGACGTCCCAGCATCTAGTCAAGGCGTCGGGCTTTGCACCAAGTTTACCAGGTCGGAAACGAATGATCAGGTTAAAGGAGGAGAGGTATTCCGACCATCGGGCTTGCCGACGGGTGAGAACCTTAGAGGTAGAAAAGTACTCCAAATTTTTGTGGTCGGTCACGACATCAATTGGGAAGGCATGGCCCTCCAGGTAATGACGCCAGGCCTTGAAGGCTTCGAAAATAGCGAGAAGCTCCTTGTCGTGTGTATCGTAGTTCAGCTCGGGCGCGGTTAGAGTGCGAGAGTAGAACGCAATCGGTCGTATCTCGTCATCCGAACCTGTGATGGATAGGATACCGGCGATCGCGTAGTCCGAAGCGTCGGTCTTGACTGTCAGTTGGGCGCCTGGCTGGAAATGGGTAAGGATGGGAGCTGTGGTGAAGGCCTTCTTGAGTTGGTTGAATGACCATTGGCATACGTCGAAGAAATCCCAGGGGGCATCTTTCCGTGTCAACCGAGTTAGTGGGACCACGATATCGGAGTAATTGAATATAAAGCGACAGTAAAAGTTCGCGAAGCCCAGGAAGGACTGAATGTCCTTCACCTTGCGAGGTTCGGGCCAATTGCAGATTGTCTTGACTTTGTCTTGCGACATCGTCAAACCGTCGGGGGAAAGGAAGTACCCAAGGTACTCCACCGAGTCTGAATGGAACTCACACTTTTCGGGTTTGGCGTAGAGCTTGCGCTGGCGGAGTTGCCTAAGCACTTCCCGAATGTGTTCAGTATGGTCCTCCATGTTGTCTGAGTAGACTAGGATATCGTTGAGGTAGACTACGATGCAGACATCGAGCATGTCCGCGAAGACCGAGTTGACGAACCACTGAAAGGCTGCAGGGGCGTTGGTGAGACCGAAGGGCATCACCTGCCACTCATACGAGCCATAGCGAGTCCTGAAGGTGGTTTTCCACTCATCACCTTCGGCAATGCGAACCAGGTGGTAAGCATGTCGAAGATCAATTTTCGTGTAGACCTTTGCTTGACTCGGAGAGTCGAGTAGGTCGGAGATGAGGGGTAGGGGATACCGATCCTTCTTTGATATTTTGTTGAGTCCTCAGTAGTCGACGCAAAGTCGGAGAGAGCCGTCCTTCTTCTTTACAAAGA